>CABFVX010002121.1:23836-58505 GCA_902151425.1 Timema shepardi | reverse complement strand
AAAAAAAAAAATGTTTCTTGCTAAAAGAGTTGTTTTGTACAGTACCTACTTAGAAATATGCATAAATTAATTATTTATTAACCCATTTCGTGGTGTCAAATTAAAGCTTATGTTTACTTATTTATTCTATGGCATTAGGAAATCAAAAGTTCATTGGGCGCACTTACAAATTTATAAATATATATGTAAAGTATTATTCTCAAACCAATTTTATTGAAGATCTCTTAACTCGTAAATACATTTTCTTTTGAGAGATTTTCACACTAGAAAGATAAATTTAACATCATGTATATAAACAAAGAACAGACTATGCTAGTTTTATTTAACAGTATGTGAATGTTTTATTCCATTTTCACAAAATATATAATACTTTCATTCAATATAAAAAGGTAACTTAATTAAAGTGTGCAATAAAGGGCAAGTCATATGTGCCCCTTAGTAAAGTGCACAATAAGGGTGCAAATGTACACTTTAAGAGAATTCAGACACCATTAAAAATCACTTGCAGCCTTTAAGCCGACGCCATTGCAACTATAAAGTGCAAATGGTTTCCAAGGGCCCTTAGACGGACT
This sequence comes from Timema shepardi, assembly GCA_902151425.1. Lineage (NCBI taxonomy): Eukaryota > Metazoa > Arthropoda > Insecta > Phasmatodea > Timematidae > Timema > Timema shepardi. The sequence continues at coordinate 57,933 of CABFVX010002121.1, read as the reverse complement.
ATTTAGACACAGCCTAAGTAGGTACTCTTAATTCTTAATACTTAATTATGGACTTGAGACTGATATCTAGTGATATGTATTGTATAGTTAAAGAAAAATGTGGGTAAAAGATTTGAATTTCTCCCCATTTTGAGATGGCCCAATTATTTATATATGTATAAAATAGAAACAAGAAAAGATGAGAGAGAATATTTTAAGTAATGTTAATAGAGATCAAAGAAGGGTCCAGTCCCGTCTCCCAGATTTGTTTATGGTCAATCTACTCAGCAGTAAAAATTAAATAAAAGAAAACGTGCCTCCTTTTTGAATTAATGATGACATAGTTTTACAGTAGTGTCTTCACAAAAAAAGAGCACTAGTTTAGAGCATTTTTAAAACTAAGTCATAATGAATAAATATTATTAATTAAATTTTAGAACACAATAAATAAACTTTCTTTAAACTTATTTGCAATGTGTTTGTATTTTCTAAAAGAGTGAAGCTTACTCTCTTTTCTATGCTCAAGACACAAAAGCATGTTATACCAACACAAGAAAGCAAGTGTCCCTAGCTAAACAAATAAAATGAAATTACATTTTGAAAAATTAAATACAAATAGAACGAAATAATAGATTACAAGGTTTTAATAATAGCGCATAGAGATTATCCATTTACCAATTTTAAAATAGCACGGTCTCAAAGAGAATTCCATTAATATTGTTAATAATTAGCACACTCACTTTATGAATTAGAATATAGGATAGTATTATTTTGTATTCCATTATTGCTTTAAACATTTCCAGGCTGTACAGTGTACATAAAAACGGTGTTTATTGTGGATGTGGCGGACTTCTGGGAGCTACCTATCTACCTATATTAAATGGATATGCGTTTGCATCCATTAAGAGTGTTATCTTGAATTCATAATCATTTGCAACATAGTTTACTGTGAGAGGTATCACTGAAGAAACCATTTGACAGGCTTATGCGGTCGTGCAGCGAACTCGTAATTTTTTTTAAAGGTGTGAAAAAGTGTATATTTCATAACCTATACATCTATCTAACAGCTTAATCCTCTCTAAGTTATTAATTTATGTGGTGTAATAAGTATTTAGAGACTTTTATTTTAAAATTCTATTTATCTGCTAGGTTGGTGAACTGGTCTCATTTGAGGATTTCTGATTTATCATTTGAAGTTAAGGTTTGTTTCGTTAAGTTGCGTTAAATTCGGCAACAGTAAATTAAACATTTTGATAGTATAGTACAGTAATATTTTTTATACATTTAGCGGTTTATGTTGTTCGTCCGTTTTTGAACTATATTAATGAAAAGGTAACTTTTATAATTCTTCACACTTACGAAGCACTTTAATAATATTTTGAAGAGAATCAAAAGCATACTGTATAACTTGTGAAATAATATAACAACAATCATAGAATAAGGGTATAATCCTTATGCTAAACTATTTAACTTTAATATAGAGTATTAAAACTATTCCATTTATTTGTATTGAGAAAATAACTGAATGCTCATCTGAATATCATTTGTATTTAAACTATGACATGTGCAATCATTATTTCGACCATACCCGCACTACATTGAAATTAATATTCTGTATTCACTGCATAGTACACAAACATTCAAAATATATTTTAAAGTTTACCTTAATATTAAAATTGTACCTTAAAGGTGACCTGGCGGCTTAGGGGTAAGGTGTCAAACTTTTGTGCTGGGTGTCGGGGGTTCAATCCTCGGGCCCAGCACAGATTTATCTGATTGCCAAACCCTTCCTTAACCTCTGACAATACGTGTATTAATCACAACTTGTAGAATGTGGGGAATGCCAGGCCTCCACCGTGGTTCGGATCCCACGTTAAACTGTAGATCCTTCATTTCATCTCACAATCACCCTACCATTACACATTAGCGTAAGTGCGTATAACCCGAACGGGTAGTAAGACGCGGTGCTAATAATAATAATAATAATAATAATAATAATAATATTAATACAGGCACCATACCATTTTTGGCTTTCCTATACATTTGGAAAAAGAGTTGCTAAGTGACATTTGGTACCGTAACTCACAAAACTGAAACACAATCACAATGTCAATTTTCATTGGATGTATCAGTTAAGGTTATATAATAGATCATGCTTATTCCATAGAAATAACAATTTTTGTTCAAAAGTTTCAAAATGGAAAATCTTCTCAGTAGAAAAAGGACACTGATAACGAGGAAACCAATAGGTAAAAACAAATAGTAAGTGTCCATAAGAGCCTGCACTACAATTTAGGAATGGAACAGCATATAGAGGTTATATGACAATGACATCTTAGTAAAATATTTCTTTTATCTTAAATGTAGATGCATCTTAAAGACACCCCGCCTCGATCTCCTGATTCAATCCACAGCGTAGATGGGCTTGAGGATGATATACTAAACCAACAGCTAAGCGATGAGGACGATAACGAGATCGACGATAACACTAGTGATTATGAGCCGGCAGAAGATGATGATGACATGCAAGATTTCGAAGATGGGTTAGATATTGTCGCCAGCCCTCTGAGGGACGATGCCGAGTTGGTTTTCACTAAACATACCGGTAAGTTAAAAAAGAAATATATATATATATATGTATAAAAATTGGGCCCCTTGACCCTTAATGACAGTATGGTATTCAAATGTTTTCTGATCAGGAATAAATTTGGGGGCCCTGGCTGAGCTATGATCATCAAGACATTGGGCTTAAGACAATGAACAACCATCTTTGATTATGTTGGTGTAGAATATTCCTGGATTCAAATCTAAAACATTTCATTCTTATACACTAACACTCAGGTTTTACTCCTGCTTGTCTATCACTTGTCTGTGTGTCACTTTGTCCTCGTGTGTCAGCCAGTTTGCTGTTTATTAGTTTATCTACACCTGCCCTGAATACACCACAAACCAGAATGATTTATTACCGTAGCATAAGATTGCCATACAAAACCAAAGATATCCAATTTAATTATGTACACAATGTCATATTTCATTTGTTGAATTGAGTTTGGCTCTAGTTTCAAGACTTCCTTGTGATGTGCACAGGTGCGTGTCTTGAATCGTTGCTTCCCCTTCACTCTAATGTGTATAAACTAGCTGTGTTCCGCACTATGCGCACCCTAAATAATAACACGAAAAGGTGCCAAAAAGAAAGTAGTGTGACACTGACCTAACTGGAAATAGGTCCTAGACAAAAGGCATAGACAAACTGCTTGTAGCCATACAAATATGGAACATGTTCTCATGCCATTTAGGGTGTTATGAAACATTACTGTACCATAAGCTTCTCAGAATTTGATTAATTTTTCTTTATTTGATGTGCAAGGTTCTGTGTTTTGCTGCCACTTGGACCCCAAATCGGGCAATTTGGCAGTCACAGGAGGGGAAGACGATAAAGCGTATGTGTGGGAGACTCACACAGGAAACGTAATACTGGAATGTAAAGGTCACAGGGTAAGTGTTCATCATTTATGGTGCGTTTTGACTCCATCTTGAAATCCAAACATTTCCCTCAGTTTTATTATTTTTTTTATCAAGAAGTAGTTAGTGTATGCTGAATGATTCTATATTTTGTTAACTTTCGAAGAGTAAATATTTGAATACCCTGACTCAATCTAACAATATATCTGCCTAGGGCTCTAAGACTCCCTGGAGGTTTAAATTTCTCTAACTGTTGTATATTAATCATATCGGAATTTACATTTATTACTGCCGTTTTGAAATATTATTCCCGATAAATGTTGAAAAAGGACACCTGGACATATTAATTGATAGAATACTATTTAAAGTAAAAGAAGCTTTGATTTTTATTATTTTATCATAATAATCTTTGAAAAATATTGTCTAAGATTTCAAAATACTGTGATAGGATGGAACAAAATATTTCTTTTTGAGAAGTTGGCCCTTTTATCTTTGAATTAAATTGTTATGCTATTTTTCATCTTACCTATTCGACAACTTTCTTCTATTAGCTGATTTGCTTGACAAGTGTCCTTGCAGCAAAATATGTTTAAGGAATCTTGAAAATGGTATCATTACTTGTAACGACCCTTTAACCCTTTGGTGAGTATAGTTTTAATATAATACCATATCCCTGTGGAGTGAGGTTTTTGGTGAAAATTAAATATATTTTTATTCTTGCATATTAATTTTAAAATTATGTATTGCAGTTTCCAAAGTAGTTATAGAATTTAAAAAAATAATATCTAGGAGAAAATTTACCATTTCAAATACAATTCAGAGAGTTTAAAAATTTGTTTTTGTGTGAAATGGCTGGATGCAAAGTCCTATATCACATTTCACACAGTGTCTTTCCGCTTTGACTGTGAAAATTGGCATTATTTTGCCACCGAAATGTGTCATGCATTGTTGGCTGAACATTTGCTCTCACCTGTATTTGTGTCATATTGTTATCGACATCAACTTCATGCTCAGGTTCCCGCTCTTTATTTATAAATCTGTGAGTTTTCCTCCATAAATAAAACAATAATATACACTAAGGTATAAACAAGAATGTTCATGTGCGGCCACTAACATTATAAACAATGACACAGCAAAAAAAAATTCACAAATTAATCATGTGGAAACACAACTTCTAAAATAAACATCGATTTAGTCAACCAGCTGATTATTATAACCGTCACGCACAGCTATGACATCTATGAAAGAAGAATGTTTTGTGTAAAGGACAGTAGAGTACTCTATTAGCAAATATATAAACTAGTAAATGCCTAAAAATAGTTTCTTTAACATAACATAGATAGCAGCAAAGCATTAACATGGTTGAACGTTTATTTACGGCCATACTAATTTAGACAAACATGAAAACGTATATTTACGTGCATACTCCTAGGAGGCCATAACAAAATGAACGTAAATATACGTTCATACTCACCAAAGGGTTAAGTATGGTTTTAACTTTTTTTTTTTTTGTAAAATCTCTTTACAATTAAATTTTACAGTACAAACTTTAAGTGAGGGCTTTACAGTATTCTATTTGAAAGGATCACTCGATCTTGCAGCTACAATATTGAATAAAACCACCATAATATATTCATACATCAAGTTATTTGATCTTGTTAAATATCATCAATTCAATACCTATAAAATTACACTAATAATATAGTGAAATGTGTTCAATTTTGGCCGCGAAAAATGTTTGTATTTTTTAAAAGATCTTTCCCGCCAAGATCTTACCATAGTTCCAATATTCGCAGGACTCTGTGACATGTGCCGAGTTTAATCATGATGGGAATTATGTAGCCACTGGTGATATGATGGGATTGATAAAAGTTTGGAAGCTGTCCTCGAAAATGCTTGTGTGGGAAACCAGCGTTGGAGACTTGTCGGTAAGTTATCTCAACTCTAGTTTAATGGTAATATACGGTAACAACAACACAGATTGACACACTAGATTATAATCATCATCATGAATTATTTCCATCCTGTGGCTGGGTCAATTTGTAAAATGCCTCGATCTTCATATGTCCATTCACCATTCTTCCTCATTTACTCATGTTTATTCCTCTCACATTTAATGTTACATGCTTTTCCCATCTCTTAAAGGCATTAATAGTTTATTTCCCCCTTTTTTTTAAAAAAGTACTTTCAATTTAAATAAGGGCTACTACCATACACTGTTCTTATGAAACCTAATTTAAAACTTAACTTATGCAGAATGCAGAAAGGTTATTATAAGCTGGAAAGGATGTTTAGAAGTGAACGCTGAAAAGAATACGTATATGATCGCACAGAGAACACTGATACAGTCAGGAGATGAACGTAGTTACTCAGTCAGTACCTCTCGTCTGGTGTCAAGAAATGTAAAACTCAGAACATGTAAAACAGTAGTTTTACCGGTTTTTCTCTATGGTTTTGAAACATGGTATCTAACCTCACATGACGGAAATAGATTTAATGTTCGAAAACAAGGTGCTTGGGAAGATATTTGGCCCAAAAAGGGATGAAGCTACTGGAGAGTGAAGGTGGTTACATAATAAATAGTTACATACCCTTTACTCATCACAAGAAATTGCTAAGATAATAAAGTCCCGTAGATTATCAAGGGTAGGCCATGCGGTGTGTATGACAGAATATAGAATCGTGTTCAGGATATTAACCAGCAAACCTGATCAAAAGATTATTATTATTATTATTATTAGCACCGCCTCTTACTACCCGTTCGGATTACATGAACTTATGCAAATGATTAATGGTAGGGTGATTGTGAGATGAAATGGAGGACCTATAGTTTAACGTGGAATCCGAACCATGGCATTCTACACATTCACAAGTTGTGATTAATACACGTCTTGTCAAAGGTGAAGGAAGGGTTTGGTAATCAAATAAATCTGTTCCGGAACCAGACCACAGCACAGAAGTCAGACAGTTTACCCCTAGACCACCAGGTCACCCTCTGATCAGAAGAGTCAAATGGGAGGATAACATTAAAATGGACTTGAAAGAGATAGAATGTAATGAGGTGGACTGGATAGAACTAGCTCAAGATAGGGATAGATGACATACCCTTGTAAGCGCAGCAATAAACTTTTGAGTTCTTAATGACACAGAGTAAGTAACTAAATATTTTTGTTTAATTTCATTGAAAGAACCTTGATTTAATGAGATTTGAGGGCAACTAATTGAGCTATTGGCAACTATAACATTTAGATAGATTTTTAATTATTTCAAGAGCAGAGGAAATCTAGTTTAACCAAAGGCATGTATTTAAAAGACATGGAAGAGGAAGGAGGAAAAGTAACAATACAAACAAAATGTTATATTTTTAATCTACTATCATTGGTTTGTTTGATATTTACAAATAATTGCCATAAATTTTATTTGTTGCACTATACCACCAAACTAAGAGTTTAATTGGTATTATTTGTAACCAAAGAAATAAAAGCTGAAAATTCCCTGGGAAGATCAGATATTTGTTGGAAACTACATTTTTTCCATCATCCTTAATCTCTAACTTTGAAATTAGTGGTCATGTTCACCCATTCCATTGTTGTTTCTATTATCTGTAAACGAGCTAATAAAATTATACATAAGATATTCTTGATTTAAAATATTTATTTATGAATACAAACCAGATATATTCAAATTATTCCTTCACAACGAAACTTTCAGCCAGTTAAGTGATCCGATAGACCATGTGACTACCAATGGGGGCTCATCTGATGATTGTTACACAGGGTATTTACTGGGTCACAAAAGTCATGAAAATATTTTTTGTTTGAATTTCCCACATATCGTAATAACGTGAACACGTTGAATGTCGAGCCACCCATGATACCATGCACTAGCCGTAAGTTGCCTGATTGTTTTACCATGATACCGAGGATAAGGGTAATTTTCACCATCCAGTTAAAGTTTAATGTTGCGTGTGAGTGCATTATATAATGTTAATCCGTTTACCGAGGCAATTCTGTGGTCAAAAAAGGTCACCAAAAAGTCACTAATTTTTGTTTCTCCAACTAAGTAGAAACCCTGTAATATTTTTTGTACAGTGGATGAAGTGGCATCCGGGATCCAATGTGTTGTTGGCCGGTGTGGACGCGGGGGAGGTGTATATGTGGAAAATCCCAAGTGGGGACTGTAAAGTACTTGCAGGACATGGCGAGAAAACGGAAGTGGGGGTTATCCTACCCGACGGTAAGATTTTTTTTTCCCTTGGCTCATTGGTTTTTTTTAACACCACATTTTACTACCTGTTTGGGTTGATAAAATATGTACTAATTACGCTGATGTGGTAGGGACATGGTAAGTTTAATTAAAAGGGATATATACCTACCAGTTGCAGGGAGGGAGAATGGAAAACTACACTAAGTACACCTCACCGGGATTCGAAGCCTGATGTCCTTGACATTGCTATTCCAGTTTATTGCTAGAAAGATACCATATGACCACAGAAGTGGATGACAGTAAAATTAAAGCTCAAACAAACTTCCCAATAGTCTGTAAGATCAGGGAATCATAACATTCAATAAAGATAAAAGTGGAAAAAATACATAAATTGCCAATACAAATTTTACCAATCTCCAATGCCTGGTTGAAAAGAGCTATATAGTATTATTAAATACTTTATTTCTTTGTTTTAGTCAGTAGACATATCAAAATAGAGATAAGCCTACAAACCATTTTTTTAAATTAGCTCTTTCTCACCTTAATTAAAACTAGGACTTTGTATACAAATAAACACAGGAAAACTTTGTTTTTATCGGATATTCCTTTAAAAAAATTATATTTGGTCTGAAAAAAGTTAGATACCTTACCAATACATTTTGAAATATGAATTAAGACTCGAGGGTTGTATATTTTGTCTGTTCTAGAATGAACTTACGGTAGTTTATAATGCATGTAACCTGAAAAGGTAGTAAGACGCAGGGGCTTAAAAAACTTGGTTAGTAAGTTTTGTGCTGCAGTCTTAATATAGTCAATTGGTCATTAAGTGCATGCTATTTACCTCAAATATAAAAAAATATCACCAATAGAATGCAATTTGTCCTTTTGTGTAGTGGTTTATTATTAAAAGCTTTGTTGTGTGGTTCAGGTAAACGGGCTGCTGTCGGCTACTCTGACGGAACTGTAAAAGTGCTAGACTTGAAAGCCATGACTGTGTTACACGAGGTGCGAGCTCATTCTGGGAGTCTCATGTCCATAGATTGCCACCCTGACAATAATCTTCTAATTACAAGTGGTGCAGATGAATTGATTATCTTCTTCAAGACTCAAAATGGCAAGGTGGGCCTATCTTCATTTTGCTGTATTTTACCTGAACTTAAATACTCTTAGTTATGGTATTTTAAATCCCCTTAGAAAATAGATTATTGTTTGAAGTTGCTTGAATAAAAATTAATCCATACTAATAAAAGCGATGTGTAGAGTATTTTTTCAAACCTCCCGATAAGGCTCACAGCTGAAACTTCGCACACTGATTAGTTTGCTAGTTTTGTAATCAACTCCAAAATTCTTAAAACAGATAAAAAAAATTCAGAGGGGATGTCCTAAGGCTCTATTCACCACACTGCAATAACGTGGCTAGAGTTTCTGAAACTCGAAAAAATAAATCCAGATAAAATAAATGTATGGACACAAACTACACTACCTCCTCTTTTGAAAAAAATTAAAAACAAAAAAACTACAGGGAATAGACTTTGTGTGAAATTTAAAATTGCACATGTCAGACACAAGCTTAATCCCTAGTTTTGTCATACAAATTGTTTCGAAGCATATAAAAAAATGACAATTATCTCAATTGAAAAAAATTAGCATAAAGCTCAAATGAATAATAAATTCACAAGCAAATTATTTATCTCTATTGAATATCCTTATTTTTGGTCTTTTTTAATCAGGTACCAAATCAAAGGAGAATAATAATCTCACTAACCAGCCTCGTGGTATAGGCACTGTGCAAAGTGGACGATATTTGAATTCACGACATGAGCGGGCAAGATGGCCATATTTTTAAGTTCTTAGCAGGGTAAATCCGGTCGGCATCATGTTTACCATGATCAAATACTCTAAATTCTTACAACATAACTCACCGTTTCTCATAAACTACTTGGACAATCACAATAGTTTTTTTCAGAATTTGTTATAAAAACCTTAGGAAAAATGAGGATATTATTATATATTATATATATATTCCTATTGGTTTGCTTTGAAAAAATTGTTTTCTAATGAAATAACTAAAATTAGGTTTTTTGTGCAGACATGTTTTTTCCTGGATTGGTATTATAAATGTACGAAATGTTGATCATAAACTGTATTTTATTTTTATTTTTTATATAAGACTTTCTTCTTACACCAAAAAGTTTACATTTTGATGTGTTTAGTTATGAGCTCTTCATTGGCGCAGGGTTTTGATAAAATGAAGATTGTCAGACTGGTCCATCATTCTGTTCCTACATTTATTATTCTTAATCTACTATTACTAGCTTGACTTACTAGATTTACAACAATTATTATTATTATTATGTTAAATACTTTAAATCATTTTTGGTTGTGCACTATTTATAATTGTTGTCCACTTTGTCCGACAATAATTCAGCTCGGTCATTAATATGTCTACCTTCTGTGTTAAGGGTCCCGGGATCGATACCTGACATACTATATATTAATCTTCAATTTATCGAAAACCTGGCGTGTGTGAAGAGCTAGAGACTAGAGGTCCTCAGTTTGATTCCTGGCTGATATCAGGAGATTTTTTCTCGAAATTGATGCCGCCCAATCCCTCGACCTACATCTGAAGGAAGTGTGAAATGTGCAACATCAATTTCCTAAAAGAAAAAACCAAAATACACAAGAGGGAGAAAAATAAAATTGTTAAAGGATGTTAGAACACCTGGATAGGAACATGTAAAAGAAATAACATATAATAAATTGAAATTTTAAAGGTTCACACAGGCTTATTGAATTTAAAAAAAATACTCCTTCCTTGATTTTCGCACAGGTGGCAAGTGTCCAACGCGCTCGAGAAGAATCTTCTACTAGTGTGAACTCTGGGATAGCGGAAGTGGCTAGATTTTGCCAGGACCCCAGCTTGAATATTGCAGTGACTGGTGACTTGAAAGGTGAAATCAGCATTTGGGACGTCTCCAGAGAAGTAAGTGTGGTTCCATCTCGGGAGTTCCACTCTTCCGAGTACCGCAGGCCGCGAGCAAAACCACTAAACTGCTACATTATGCCTTAGTGCTGTATTCAAACCATCTTTTGAAAAATTAGGTTTAAATTTAAGTCAGGTAAAAATTTCTCAATCTCAATGTTCGAAAGCCGGTAGGATAAGACTGTTTCAGAGATAATTGGTTTTTCCTCCAGTTACTAATATAACCCTTAACCTTTTTAAAACCCTGAGAAATAATTGTGAATTAGATGTTATGTTTACTCTTTCCATATTGTTTTTATATCTTTGATATCTCTTTGAGAAACCTCATTTTTTTAGGCACATTTTGAAATATATTGTACAAGTTATAGGAATGAAGGAAAGTCATATTTGGTTTGTTCCCTTTTATATGTTTATATACCCCTTTCCTTTACATTCTCCAAAATATAATAAAATACCTCAAAAATCGAAAAGTAGTTTTCTTTAAAGATATATATATTTGCATCCAATGTCCATTTCCTATGTTTTTCCTTTATTCTGTGTTCGTTCCTTTTAAATGTTCTTATCTAAGTGTCCTGTTTTCCTCTTTTAGAAAGTTGTTAGGGTGTGTGAAACTTCAACTTGGCTTCAAAACAAACATCACCTTCAACTTTGCTTTAAAAAAATTCCAGCTTCGTCAGTAAAAATATTGTCAGCTAAAATGCTGAATTTATGTTCAATTATTGATCTTCTGAGCTGTTTTGTACATTACAAAATAATATTCATATGGAAAAGATCGGAAGTAAATGAATTGCACGTTGTGATAGGATACTCTATCAGATTGAAACAAAATACAATAAAACACTTTCCAAGTAATTTAAATAACTACAATATTATATTTTTTCAAGTCTAAAACTACTAACAAAATATTCGAGCTAGTTTCCAATTGAAAAAGTTGACTTCACACACCGCTAGAAAGTTGTAATACGCGTTTCACACTCTCTCCTAGTGAGTTTTGATAGAATGAAAACTAGATTGGTATACTCCATTCATGATAGGAATTACTCTCTGAAAGGTCATTTTTCCTACCGATATCCTACTATATAATATATTTCTTGTAGGGAAAAAGGCCTTTCAGAAAACAATTCCTATGCTGAACAGACTTTAGTTGGGCAGTAACAATCAATTTTCTTCAAGAAACAGCTATTACCTCTGTCTAGTGGCAGCAAAGCAAAGTTGAAACTGTGCTCCTAGTTCATTATAAAAACCATATTGTGTTCGTCCACTTTTATATGTTTTCTATCCACCTTTCCTGTACCTTCTTTTAAACAGGAAATCGGTTTTAAAAAAACACCTAAAAGGGGAGAAACACAAGTTTGCTTTAACATTGACATGTTTATCTTTTGTTGTTTTTTGTATATTTTAAAAATAAAAAAATATTATTTGCTACGATTACTTTGCTTTACACAGGCGTTGCGCAAGACTATATCTCAAGGCTCAGGTCTGACCAAGTTGGTGTGGGTTAAGAACAGTCCAATGTTCTACACTGGGGCGTTAGATGGAGTTATCCGTCTCTTTGATGCTCGCAGTGGAGATAAGCAGAGCACACTGTCAGGCCATGAAGGAGACATCCTAGATATCGCACTGGCATCGTTAGTACTGTTTCTTTATTCTCTGGATTACCAAGGCGGCCTTGACAAATGTCACTGTCATATATTAATTATAATAAGATAGTGTAGAAACACTGTACAATCATGTAAAATAAGTGACGGTTAAGGAAGCCAACCTGAAAGGACAGATAGGTTAGGTCTAGATAGAAACAATCACACTTTTCTCTTCATCTCTTCTTACACTTTTACACTTACTACTTTTTCAAACTTCCACAATCACACATTGTTTTGAATTTTCAGAAATATTGTATTGTAATATTGTTTTAAATTTTCAGAAATAGTCAAATCCACTATTTTATGAATCTGAATCTCCAATTTGGCTACCTTCAAATCAGAATCAAAATCTTGGATAAACTATGAGCATAGAGGAAATATAAATATAATAGAAAATACAAATAGGAACTAAATGCTAACATCCTTTCTTATAATCCATTCATACATTCAGTTAACTGTTAAATTACTGTGCTGGGGCCTGGTTAAGTGTATCCTGTAATTATAATTTGTTCTGAACCACCAATAAGCAGTATTGAAGCTCCAAAACAAATTTCACTTGAAAAATTGATAAAGTGTGAATATATATATATTTTTTTAAAGAATTTGAATTTTGAACCTGAAATTTTCTCGAATATCCTTGAGTATTCGAGGGCCAATCCCCAGTATGTACACATGTAATTTGTTGTATGATTAGTTATCAGTACATACACTATCTGCTTTTCTAGTATTATATATTCATTAAGTATTTTAGTATAAAATCCTCTTTTTTTTATATTAGATCATTTATCTGGATTTTGGTTATTTTATGCACTAACCTGGATCCTAATTAATCCAGATAATTGGGGTTATACTGTATTTATAATATTTTTGTGTCCCTACCAACGTGTTCTGGTTGATACACATATTTTCAAGTAACTTTGTAAATAGTAGAAATATTAGTGTGTTATAACTTTTATCTATTTCTTGCAGTGACAATAGCATCCTTTTGAGTGCCTCTGATGATCACACTGCAAGAGTTTTCTCCTTGGCCCCACCAGAACGATGACCGCCGTCTACACAATAATGTTTTCATCGTCATACCGATGGTTCTGGGGAATTGTTACCTTTTGATGAACATAAATGTAACCAAAAATAAATGGTATACATGGGTTCTTAAAGAAGACTGAGGAATCGTTTTATTTGTTCTTTTAATTGAGAATTTATATACTTCATATTGTTTCAGTATTTATGTGAACAAACTTTATCTTTCGATATCACATCGGGAATATTATAATCAAACATGGTTCCAGTATATATTATTTAACTTTTGTTTTTTCAACATGCCAAATTTGGTGTGTTCAAGCACTGAAATTATTTTAGCATAGGCGTCTAGAATGTCTATCTTATTTAAGGTAGGAGAGGTAATAAGTGATAGGTAGCAGAAATTTCTTTATTGCAAACATTGACTGAAAGTCACTAGTGCCAACCTATTTGGAAACATTTATTGAAAATATAGTATTACTTATAAAATAATGTTTCCTTTTTCAGGAAGTTGTGTGTGCATTTTACACTCCCTCCTGACGAGTCCCGATAAAATGAAACCTAATTAGGTCGGGTAACAATCGATTTTCTTGAAGAGTTAGCCATTTCCTCTTTTGTCCAGTGACAGCAATGTAAAGTGTGTTCTTCTTTTCATTGCGAAAGCAATATTGTGTTTCCTTTTGTATGTTTTTAATCCACCTTATCTGTACTTTCTTCCAAATATGTATAGCAATAAACAGTAATAGTTTCTGAAACTCGACCTAATGTGGACTGAGATGGTGTCGAGTTTTACGAATGAACTTGCATAAGATGAATGTTTACTATGTCATGTTTACTAAACAAGGATGAATCACAGTACAGTATTGAATATGATATGTACAGTCATACTGTACTGTAGTATTGTATACACCATTATATTAACCTGTAATATATTGTACTGTGTGTATATTACTGTTACTGTACTGTACTGTAGTATTGTACAGTACAGTAACAGTAATATACACACAGTACAATATATATTACTGTTACTGTACTGTACTGTAGTATTGTACAGTACAGTAACAGTAATATACACACAGTACAATATATTACAGGTTAATATAATGGTGTATATACATACGTGTAATATACGGAAATGCAGTTCAGTACTGTACATATAATATTGTACTGATTCGAAACATATTAATGAATTGGAAAACTAACAAACACATCACTTGAGTTACACAAACAAAAAATTGAGAGGTTATAGAGTTGAACGACCTCGGATTGTGATGACTGGCACCAACAACTGTATGCACGTGCATATGTCGAGTTACATGGAATGTTGAGTTTCCGACACTACTGTACCTAAAAAATTGAAGAGGTTTTCTTAAACCGATAACAAAAATTTTTTCGATTAAGTTAGCACTAGTCACTTTCAGCCAATATTTGTTAGCCGTCACAGTAGATGGGGGTGTATTTTTTTCAAAGTTTCAAAGTCATTGTAAATATGATTTTTACCAAATATAAACATGAGAAAACTTACTTTGAACTTTTCTGACAAAAGTTATAGGAACTCCAAATTTAAAGCCTAAATCAATAGGTCAATATTTTTTTCTATATGTTTTACGCTGTAAAAAAATATATGTATTTAGCATATTTATATAGCTTTATATTGATTCCCACAAGTCAGGCAGGTTGGATTGGTTATTTCCTAAACAGTTTTGATTGGAACACAAAGCACGCTTCGCTTCGTGTTCTAACAGTTACCGTGACTCATTGCTGTTAATCTCTTTTGTAGACATTTTTCCTTCTTTGTTATTTAGCGAGCTTGCGGGGTTTTTTACCCACTTTTGGAGAGAGAAACAAGTTGGGTGGCACGCGGCTAATTGTGTTCTATCTATTAAACAGTTATTTGTTAGGTTCAATAAGCAAGAGAGCTTAAGATATTAAGAACCAAGATATATTCTGCTCTGCCATTTTTTATGGTATGTAAATAGGGGAGGAAGAAAGTAGCTTGGCAAGGTCAACAATTCATGAATGATTAGAGAAAATTTAGGGGTTTATAACCTTGAGAACATTTGAGGGGTTTAGATATAATTCCAGGATCACGATCAACGTAATGTTCCACAGTTTATCCTCTACACTATTTTTTTTTTTTACTTCAATGGCACATCTTTTTTACCACACCAAATCTCTTACACACCTGTCAAAAGATTCTTGCTGCCCCTTTCTTTACTATGCCCCCCTTGTTCCTACCTCATTTTATTGTATATCCTTCCTCTTTCGGTGGCCTCGTAGTGTAAGACGCTACTCACGCGATAGACTAGACTGCTGATGATGAGGAGATTGTGATTTGATCTCAGCCAGGTGTACTGAGGGTGGCTTTTCCTAAATGATTTCCCACTCTCCACGCAATTGTTGTTACACTTCCTCATCTTTAACCCATTAGTGTGATTAGTACTTAAGCGTATAACTCAAATGGGTGGTAAGACGCACTGCTAAAAAAAATTACATCCTAGATGATAGAATCTTTTTCAACTAACTTCATCTATTTCAAAACCAATACCATTACCTACTCTGTTCTTCCTAGTTCCTCTTGTTAGTAAATGTATTAGGTAAATCCTCACTTTCTATAACTCGATTTACTTACAAATAATCTATGAAGACATCCAATTTTAATCACTTTTTCTTGCCTCCTTAGTTGAAAGATTTTGATCTGGAAATGCATCTCTGTTAAATGTATAGCCTTTATAAAATATTTCTACCCCATTACTGCGTTTAACTACAGCACAGAAAGCATTAATTACTCTTAACTTATATACATCCTTAACTATCATAGTCCCTCCCTATTTTTGGTTTCATCAAATACAAAGAACCAAAATAAGCTCAGATTTGAAGGAGTTTGAGGAATTTTACCAATGTGTGTTATTTTTATTTTTTCAAAGATTTTAATTTGAATTCAAATTTCATGACTACAATAAGGATTTATACATGGAAACGAATCCAGATCAATCTTAAATACATAGTTGGGAACCATGACCCAGACGAAGAGGTTGCATAAATTGCAGACAAGAGTTTGATTCTCACCCAGGAGCATAATGTTTTATTTCTCAAATATCAGATTGTTTTTAAATTGCTGATAATAATTTGTTACTGGCATTAATCTATCCATGTTACAGATACTAAATGAATACATATTTAATTACATTCTAAATTTAATAATTCACATCCTCAGTCGAGCCTGTAGTGCCTTTACATATCTACGCTAATATTATAGAGAGGAAATATATGATTTTTTTTTTTTGTAATGGATAAACTCAAAAACTACTGGACCGTTTTTAAAAATTCTTTCACCAATATAAAGCTACATTATCAGCGAGTAACAAAGGCTATATTTTATTTTGAAAATTCAATTTATTCCTCATAAAAATGTCGATAGACACTCGTACTTTATGGTAGAGTATATGATGATTCTTCAAGATGTGTGTTGAAAATAATAATGGGGGGAAGGGTCTAGTAATAAATAAACATAACATAAATCAGGTACCATCTTATATTTTACAGGGTGGTAAAATAAAATTTATCTTTTAAGCATTAGATTAATTTATATAAGGCCGGATGAGCAGTATATGTTGCTAGAGGTGGGATGATCGGACAGGATTGTGAAATTTGGACTTGGATCAGGCATGAAATGTCATATCTAGTCGTATGTGAATATAAAAACCTATGAAAACATAATAAGATAAAAGGGCAAATATCCTACACTACATATAGGCTACTTAGCGTAGGAGTGGTGGTAACTGACAGCTAGCTAAAGCTATCAGATCTACTTTCATATATCCATCCGCCAAACTATGATTTACAAGACAATGGGTTGAACTGCTGTCACCTTTGTTAGTCAAAACCTTCACACACACACCACAAAAGACCTTGTGATTAATTAATTCAATTTTTAAGCATTCTTATGTATATATATTTTTAAATACGAGCTTATGAAGATAGCCAATTGGATGTTTCTTTTTTGTAGAAGTGGCCTCATTAGTATACTTTCAAATGAGAGCTTCTAAAAGGCTGCCTTTTTATAAATTACGATAGAGAACTAGACTAAATAAGGGAAGCTGGTTATTTCACACAAACCATGGTTGGTTGTCTTCATGCACATGTGTTTACAGAATAAAGACCTTTTATTTTGAAACTAAAATTTTGTATAGTTCTTTCTCTGTCATAAAAACATATATCTATTTTGGTGGCCAGTTATAAGATGATACAAGTATAACTATAATAATTTTTAATATATTATTTCTTGTAGTATAATATATTGTCTCCTCAACCAAAAACAAGATGATTTTATTAATATTCTTTGTTCTTTCAATAAGTTACAAAAAATTCAATCATATTGTAATATTTGAGGAAGTATACTAGAAGCATTTAGTAACACTTTGATTGTTAATATAGTATTACTTAGAAAAGAACTATTTCCTCATAAGTTACTTTCAACCACTGTTTAAAATAAAAATATTCCACAAACTGTCAGTAAACGCCATTTCTACGCTGGACGGAGATTATTATATCACCTTGTGTAGCCAGAATACAGCATTTTTTTAAATAGTTTTTCAAATATATCTCAGCATATTCGAGCATGATGCATCCCTAAAGTTGATTCTTCCACCCCCTCTTGAGATACACTTACTGTCCTGTTTTGACTCTTTTCAGTTCAATTTACAATCATTTGTCACTCACTTCAATCAACATCTACTGCTTGTCTGGCTGTAGCCTGAAAGTGAGGAATATATCTTCACTTTTATACCTCAATTCATATAATGATGTATATCAAAGATGGGGAAACTCTCTATGATATTTAATACATTATTATTAATGAATCAGCCGAAGATATCATCTATGAATTTTAGTGAGGATAGCACCACTTAGATATCATATTCTGAAAATTGAAAAATGACACCTGGACACGGGAATCGACCCCGGGACCTTTGGCTTAGTACGCCAATGCTCTTACCACTGAGCTATCTAGGATTCGTCCCGTGCTCATGGTCATTCTTCACTCATATTTTTAAGGCAGAGTCTTTGTAGGACGTGCGGAAGTCGTCAGCTTATAAACATGTGATTATATAAGATCACAGCCATCAGACAACGCAGCCATCCACGACTCGGTAGTTGGCATATGTATTGCAGCCAATTGACAATTATTATTAATGTTTACTTAAAATGTATCGTGTAAAAATTAAATTCAAAAATAAACTATTATAAGCTTTCCAGAAATATTAACAATTTTCTTTAACTAACTGGATTCAACAGATATAATTTTAATATGCCGGTAACTATGAATTACAAAATTTGTATTTATATACAACACAGAAGTACAAGCAAACACTTGTTTCAATAATTTTCTGTAGTTGTTATTTCAAATTTCTTGGATTTTTCAATACAAGATGACCTCCTAAAGTCTAATTTTCTCTAGTGGCCATTAGAAAAATAAGCTTTCTCCATCTTTGATTTATAAAAATTATGGTACTTGCAAGGTTTATTTATTTATTTTTTAATGTGAATGTTTGTTGACTTGGAATCGTCAACATTTAAAATTTTATTTTGTGCACATTTTGCTAATTTATTTTATCTCAAAAAAGTATTGTTAAATTGTAGCATGGTATCTTTAATGTAATTCATTTAAATATTGTTCAGAGCTGTTTTAGCAGGAGGGGCAAAGGGGGAAATATATTTGCTGTCCCCAAACTATACCCTCTTTCCCCCTCCTGATATTGAAAATTATATTAAAATACAAAAACAATAAAAGGAATAAAAGGTTTTCCTTCTAGTAGTCCCAAGTGTTGTGTTTTCCCCCCAGTCTACCCGCTAGCTACAAGTTATAAAACAAACAAATTGAGCATTGTTTTTATTAATTTTCCTTTATTTATGCTCTTGGTGTGATATTAATTATGCTTATGGTACATGTATATATATTGTTCAATGAAGCTTCTAAGAAAATTTACTTTAAAAAAAAATGATATCATCCTTGATCAACCTAACCGTACTCGAAAGTGCATTGTACATTTGTAACTGCTCATTTTGTATTTACCTTTTATGAAGACAGTAGGGAAGTTATTTCAAAGAGCTTGAATATTAGCAAAAATCAAATTATTCAGATTTTAAACAAATTAACATATCTGATTGGTTTATCCCCACAGAAGACATTCTCTACTAAATACCAATATTTTGAATCAAAATGCTCATTTTTCTTAGTGTAGCCATACTTAACTTGCAATAAAGAAGAGAAATAAGGAAACAATTTCTCTCTTTTGTTCATTTTTATTTCTTTTAATTCTGTAAACAATTATTTTTAACAGAAATTAAATCTATGATGTTTGTTAAATAAATAAATACAATCTATTTTAAATGTTGTCTTAAATGCTGATACTTCAACCCTATTTATTAATATTATTCTTAGTACCTCATAAGTCGTGACACCATACCTCAGTCAGTAGCATGTGTGTGTACTGAGTCAAGGGTCCCAGGTTCGACTCCCGGCATGGCCGAAAAATTAATTGTTGGTAAAATGTGAATTTACCCTTTCACAGTGAGGAATTAAAGGCTGGTGATTGAATGTTGTCCCTGTCCTAATCTTGAGTTAGATTATAAGTAGACACGTGCAAAAGGTGAGGTTATTTTTCTAAAAAAAAAAAGTGATATATTCTTAAAGCGATATTATTTATGAAAGTATGAGTAAAATTAGTACTCTTTAAAAAAACAAGTATACAACTGTCTAAATTGTTTGTTCATATTGTGTATTAAACTAATATATTTACATATGAGAAAAATCAAATATAAATATGCACAAAAATTTCATGCTTAGTAATCTCAAACTCAATTTCATTACCTTTGAGTTTTACAAATAACAATATTGGAATAATGGATTATCAATTTATTTTTATACCAAACAATAACACCCAAATATGTTGTCATAGGAGACTAAACAATTATCAAATAAGGAGAAAGGGATAAAAATGAAGATATAATGTTGCCAAACATGACCGCCTGTAGCAAGAGTATCGTATTAATTAATGTTCTTGCTTGGACCTAGCTTGAAATCTTTAAAAAGCTGAAAACAAAGAAAATAGAAATTTAAGTATTTAAATGTGTGATTATTAAAGTTGACCTTAAAAAAACAGCTAAATCCATAAAAATACGTATATCCTGTGATCCCTTTTATACCTTTAAAATCAGCAAAAATGAATATTATCTGTACAAACAGAAGCCCTTGCGTAGCGCTATCGGCAGTGTAACCATGTTGAAAAGTATATTGGATTTCGTGGTATTTGCCCAAATACAAATAAGTTGTTTTTATCTAGGGAAAACCTTAAATTTGTGTTATTCGTGTGAAAACAGAATTTGTCCAAAAATTTGCTTTATCACAAATGTGAATTTTGCATGTCCCTAATAATTATAAGTCATATGAAACTAAGACGTGCCTAGCCAGCCAGTAATGAACAATATATGGCTTGAATAAAAAACTGACCTAGGCCACAGGCTGGAAACAGTAAAGGCTGGTACACACAACACTAAGCTTAGATTTGCTTTGCTAACTGATAAGAAAAATAACTGACCATATATTTAAATGTGTTGGTTCACACAGAAAGCTATGCCTTGCCATGCTGCGCTATGTTTTTTTCCGATTGTTGGTCGGATGATTTTTCCATCTCCCATCTTACTTTGTGCGTAGTGTAGCTTGAGCTTCATGTTGAACAAACACAGTGCTGGTTTGGTGAAAATAAACCAAAGAAGTGTTGAAGTTTGGTTTTCAGTTTATTTCACGAGTATTTAAGTAATATTCCTTTTAGGTTTTATATTTAATAAATATTTTTATATTAAAATGGAAGCATTAATTGAACAAGTCAAACCTCCATCCCTTAAATTTTCTTTTTATCTTCCAAAACATCCGCTAACAGCAGCATCTTTTCTTCCTCAGTACTATCATCCAGGGGCGGATTTACCCATAATCCTAGTAAACACATTCATATGGCGGCAGATTTTAGGGGTGGCAAATTTTGAATGACAAAAAAATATATATCTTTTTCTGCCAGTTAAAATAATTTTATGGCTTCATCGTGTGTGTGATTGTTGTGTTTTGTTGTATTTGCCTACCATCATGACAGGATATCACCTTAACTCGCTGACAATAATCTTAATTGAAGGTCACTTATTGGATAAAAGCGATTTGTATGGCATCATCAATCAGTTCACTCAGCAGAAATCAAGGCGAAATATCCTATACACTGTTTTCATATTGTGTACATGCTAATATTTTATCTGTAGTTTTTTTTTACAGTCTACTGATGTAAACTTTATATTTTTAAATTATTTATTATTTGAATTTGTGTGTTGTGATAGTGTAAGAGTATTTATTTCCATTTTTTTAAAGTCTTTGTTATTCCACAAATAACACTTGTATATATGTATTGGTGTTTGAGGAATGGTATGGGGAAAACAGAGATTTAGAAAGTTAGAAATAAAGGTAGGAAAAGTGGGTGGCAATTAATAACCTAGTGCCTATGGGCGGCATAGCCGTGAATTCACCCCTGCTATCATCCGAGCTCAAACAAGACATTTCGGAGAGTGCCATAACTAGACTTCACTGGACCAGACCAGAAAGAAACAACGCTGAATTCAGGAGGAGAAAGAGGGACCATTGCTTAGCTTAGCAATGAGTGTCAAACCAAACTGACAAAGTCTTAAGGCCGGTATACACAGGACGCAAGTTCCAATTACAAATTTATCCATTTCAGCCATTTTTCTATTTATTTAAAATGGTTTGCCTGTCGAATATCAATTATTTTTCTTACCACATTGGGAAGTACATGTTTACTAATAGTTTTTGAAATTTTGAGCATTCCCACCCCCTTTTCTCCAATTCACATTGAAAATTTTTAAATTTATTTTGTTACAGTATCTTGAGTTATCTACTTATCTGTCTACCACATTTTAATCTTATACCTCATCCAAAAAGGTTTTCTTTCTTCTAATTATAGGCCCCCATTTCCAGGAGCCCCATTTTGAAATTTCCCAAAATTAGAGGTGTGTGGTAGGAGTGTAGAGTAATAAAATATAAATTAAGCTGTGTAGTAAATAAATTAACTGAAAAGAGTGATAATTGAAAGAATAAATTTTACAGGCTAAAGAGCAGATTTAAAATAAAAAATATTAAATATTAAAAAAATACAATAGCCATAACAACCCTAAAGCTATACAAATATAATGAAAAAGGTTATCTATCATCTGAGACTAAAAATAATATACAAACAGTGATAAGTTGAATTGTTTATTAATAACAAAACGGTTTTTAAGAAATTTTATTCATTTGAAAGTTGGGCAAATTTTTCTCTCGCCTTCATATGTTCAAAATTGGTCCACTATTACATTCCAAAGCGTTTGAGGAGGGGAAACTGGTGACAGGTTGGTGAACTATCAGCACCAAGGGTAAAACACACACAAACGTGGGAAAGCGGACGTGAAAAAAAAAGAGAGAGAGAAGGGCATCTTCATGGTAGGGGAAAAGGAAAGGAGAAAGGTGGTGGGGAGAGAATGTAGTAGAATAGTAACATTACCCAACTAGCGAAGCCAACAAGAAGGCTTTAGAATAACGAAGGCTCCTAGCTCGCGCGCATTCTGCCGCCTGGTTCTGTTAAGAGCGTTTGGTAACGGTAGACAATGAACACGCACGCGGATATCTTGTTTTGTTTATTAAAACTATAAAGTTGAAAGAAAGTATCGCTAATTTTCGCAAGAGAAGTAATGTGCTGTTAAAGGAAGACACGATCATGGCTCCTGTGTTGGACTGGGACATTAATTTCGTGTGTTTTAACTTTGAATCAGCAAAGATCACTAGCCACGTGCGAACTGGTTGAAGTGTTGCATCAGCCTAAAATAACACCGGTGCAGTATTTTACCAAGTGAAACTTTCTTTTCTTTCTCTCGCATGATTGATTTCACTATCGCAGAGTTTAAAATATAACTTTTTAAAAAAACTTGTTTCTTTTTATCCTAAATCGGGAAAGTTTGTATTAATTTTTCGCTTGCAGAGTTCGTACACATATGGTTGATCGATAATATATTATATAAATTTTTTTAGCAGAAGAGAAAGTCGCTAATTTTGTAATAGTGTTGGTGTAAAGTGTAAAGCTTATGTTATTTATTTCGATGTTTTTCTTGAAACAAACTCAATCCAAAATAATTCAAGCTACCTAATTTTGGTTTTCATCATAACGATCAAAAAGTCTGAATTAATTTCGTAAATTGTCTACGATAAAATGTTCCTTTAGTATAGTTATATAATTTATTACGGTACTTTTCAATTGTGTTATCGTTAATTTATTCTTTAAAAAAAATTGCATTCTACTCTTTCCAACAATGGCCATTAAAAAAATTAACGCGTCGGCTTCGGAGAAGGAAGCTTTAAGGCCGAGTGGTTCAAACGAAGGCATTAAACTGAAGAAAGAATTAGGACTTTTGGACGGAGTGGCGATAATCGTAGGTGTCATCATTGGCGCCGGCATCTTCGTGTCACCAAAAGGAGTTTTGAAAAATTCGGGTTCAATCGGTTTGGGACTTATAGTTTGGGTATTGTCCGGGTCACTTTCGATGATTGGCGCGCTATGCTACGCGGAACTTGGTAAGTAAAGAATAATATTTTGAAATAGTATATTATTAGTGTCGTATAGCATGGGCATGACGCAATTTAGTTTCGCGACAAAGCTTTTAACTTTTTTTTAAATATATTTATTTAGAAGTTCGTGAATTATTTGCATTCATAAAAAAATATCTATACTCCATTCATGATAGGAATTACTCTCTGAAAGGTATTTTATCCTACCAATATCATACTATATAATAGATTTCTGGTAGGGGAAAAGGCCTTCCAGAAAACAATTCCTATGGTGAACGGACTTCACATTGTACAGCTAAACAATTATATTTTGAAAGTATTGTTGTGCTGTGTACGTTGAGTAAACGCCTTACTCTCAGTTAAATTGAAGGCCTATTAGAGTAAATTAAAAGACTTGAACATATGACACAACGAACCAAAATTATGTGTAGTCAACACTTTAACATCATTACATTATAAAACTGTCAAAAGCTACCGCTACAAAACTTACAAGGAAAGGCGTATAAATAATTAGAATACATTTCTGACTGATATATTTTATTATTTTGGTTATCCAACTTACGATCCATTATTAATCTTAATTAATGTAAACGCTAAACAGAACTTAATCATCTGGTCTCGTTATTAAGTCTTTTAACATATATAAGTTACCAAGGCCATAGTTAGGGGTTTTTTGGGGGTTAACCCCTCACCCCAAAATCTTACGGACAAAATATATATGGCTTTATTTATGGTTCAAACAATATCAAAATTAAGGCACAAGTACAAATTAGGGGGCTGTGTTACCATAAAAAGCACTTCAGATATTTTTTAGAACTATTAACCATTTAGACTTCTTTCTAGCCACCACAGATTATTGGCTGGCTACGGCCTTGTAAATTACACTTTTATGCTAATAACATTTATAAAATATACTGTAGATAGTATTTAAAATATATAAATATACTATCAACATAAATCCCTAAGAATTATCAAAAAAGTAAAGAAACTATGACTTTACAATCAGAAATGATGAAAATGATCAACAAATGACTTAGAAAAAAAAGTTTCTACAACCAGAAGGTTGTGAAAACAATTTGTATAAATAATTATGATCACTGTCCGTGATAACATAAACAATAAAGATGTCATGTATGTTATCAAACTCCGGGCCCTGGTTAGAATTATTAGGTTGCTTTGAATATGACATATTATGCGGGTGACGTTGACATGTGTTTTAACTAAAAACTGGTACAACACAAGGGTTAGTGACGACTTCATATTATAATAAGTAAAATATTAGGACACGCGTTCAAAAACGCCAGTCTCGCAATTTATACACTGGGATTGCTGTTGAAAGGAGTTATTGGTTCGAATCTCGAATGGGTTCACTGGAGAAAGGTTCCCCACGTATGAGTTCACTCTTCCTATCTCTTTTCCACATTAATTCGGTTGCATGACGGGGAGATCGGGGTTCGATCCCGGTCGGATGTACTAAGGAGGGTTTTTCCTAAATGGTTTTCCACTCTCGCTCAACTAAAACGCGGGTTCACTTCCTCTAAATTCAACCTTCCTCATACCTATTACATTAGAATAATTAAATACATTAGCGTGAAAAAAAATCTGATGCAATTCCTTTAAAAATCATCTCTCTAATTACACCTTTCTTAAAACTAAGCTGTGATCAACTTAAAAGAGTTAAACGTAATTTAAAAATTAGGAAGGGTAATTATGGGTAACCCGCTTCGGTGGCTGTATGGTCTAAGGTGCTACTATCGCAATAGACTAGACCGCCGATGACTGGGAGATCCAAAGTTCGATCCCGGTCGGATGTACTGAGTGTTTTTTTTCCCCTAAATGGCTCCCACTCTTCATGCATATGCGGGTACCCTTATAAATTAAACCTTGCCTAACCCTATTAAATTAGCGTAATTAGTACATAAGTGTATAACCTGAATGGGTATTGAGAGGGCATGCACACGCCACTAAGTTCAGTTGGGAGAAAAGCATAAAAAATCACCCACAAGTGCGTCTAACCTGGTTACGAACCCGAGATCCGAACTTCCGGTGAACGACGCTGGGGCCTAGCGACAGTTCAATTTCCTTAGAAAGGGCCATTTAGAGACTACTTTTTTTTCTGCCAACATTGATAGCATTTTACCATGATTTAATATAGGCATTTATAGGTAGACCTATTGATTATAAATCCATCAAAAGTCATACGACCCCTTATGTTTGCCTCTAGGCCTAATAGTAACTTTTCTATCTACGTTCTAGCCTAATGCGGACGATGCTGTAGGTAAATGAATCATGATTGTTATAGTAAGCCCACTTTCGATCAACAACATTGATTGAAAGCTACCCTGCGTATAACCTGAACAGATAGTAATTAGTAAGGGCCAGTTTCATAGTCAAATTTAGTACGTCTCAAGTGCGGCGCTACACTAAGTACATGACGACACCTACCTAAACTCGAATGGAATGGGCCGTTCTCGCATAGGAAACTGGCCCATTCCATTCTGGTTTAGGTAGGTGTCGTCATGAACTTAGTGTAGCGCCGCACTTGAGGCGTACTAAACTTGACTATGAAACTGGCCCTAAGACGCGGTGCTCATCATCAACTGTCTACAGCCGGTGGCTGGGTCAGTTTAGTAAAATGCCTCCATTTTCCTCTATTCTCTCACCAAGTTTTTCCTCCTTTAATTTCTTCCATTCTTTTCTTCTCACTTGAACACTTTCTGTTATCTTCTCATCTCTTTCTTGATCTAACCTTGCGGTCTTTTTTTTCCCCCCACATACTTAATTTCCAACATTTTCCCCGGTATCCTCTATTTTTCCATCCTCATTACATGCCCATACTAGTATTTCTATTATTATTATTATTATCACCGCGACTTACTAACCCGTTCGGGTTATACGCACTTACGCTCATGTGCAGATGAAATGGAGGATATACAGTTTAACGTGGGATCCGAACCACGGTGGAGGACTGGCATTCCCCACATTCACAAGATGTCTTGTCAGAGGTGAAGGAAGGGTTTGGTAATCAGATAAAGCTGTGCCGGGATCGAGGATTGAATCCCGGACCCCCAGCACTGAAGTCTGACACCTTAGCCCTAGACCACCAGGTCACTTACATACCATCTCAGCCTTGCTTCCTCTAATATCTCGTGTACTCCAACATCCTCATTACATGCCCATACCATCTCAGTCTTGCTTCCTCCACTATCTCATGTACTCCCTGTACATCAACTCTTTCCTGACTAGCTTCATTCCTAATCTTGTTTCTCCTCGTAACATGCTCTTCACAAACTTCATTCCATGGCCTTACCTTTCATAGTTACTTTTACATTTAATGTTCGTTTCTGCTGCATATGTGACAATGGATAAAAAATACCCCTTACAGGTACAGCACTGCCCTTTTCAAGACGCGGTTCTAAAAAAAGAAGTCTTATTTGATTTAAAAAATAGTTTTCAAACGCTTCCAATAATACTACCTTATGGATTAATGTATTATTCTTTTGTAAAAAAAATAATAATAAGCACCATGTCTTACTAACCGTTTAGGTTATGATTATGTACTAATTACGCTAGTGGTTTTTAGGGGTGAGGAAAGTTTTATTTAAAGGAAGTGCATCCGCATTTGTGTGGAAAGAGAGTGGGAAAACTATATTTTAAAACCTCGCAATACACCCGACTGAGATAAGAGCCTCGATCTCCCAGTCATCAGCAATCTAGTTTACTGCGAAAGTAGCGCGTGAGATCACGCGGCCACCGAAACGGGTAATTATTAATTAATCTAACTTAAGAGTGTAAATACAATTTATATAGTAATATTTCACCCGCCTCGGTGGCGTAGTTGGCTAACGTGCTTGTAGTGTTGAGCTCGACTGCTGAGGACGGGGAGACCAAGGTTCGAATCTCGGTCGGCTGAACTGGGGGTGGTTTTTCCTAATGGTTTTCCACTCTTCCTCCACACAAATGTGGGTTCACTCCCTCTAATTCAACCTTCCCCATTCCTAATCCATTTGAGTAATTAGTACTTAAAGCGTACAACCCGAACGGGTAGTAAGACGCGGTGCTAAATATTATTAATAATATTTCCTCCTCCCCCTCAATGTGGCAAAATAGAAGTTTCCAGTTTTCAATTAATAACTAGCTGCCTAAACAAATCGGACGAGACTGTATTCAAGGGCTACAGGATTTGAGCCTATTTGCGTACGTCTCAAGGCCTTGGTGACAATTTATTCGAAACTGTTAAAAGTTCAACTTGTTTTATTTACAAAATGGATTGGTTGAAACCGCACCAGGATTTTTTTTGCCGAGCCACGGCGTGGTCGTTCAGTTTTGTGAGGTTAAGGTGGAATGGAAGGGGATGCAAGAAAAAAGCCAGCGTTTTTTGCAGTTCTTAGGGCGAAACATTTTATTTTCTTGGCAAAGCAAATACAATATTGTTCCAGTACAAATATTTAATTTAATTTTCTTCACGTGGTGATATCAAAATTTCTTGGCTTTCTCTCAACGGTGTTCTGGAATTTAATGACAAATTTTTCTCTATATTTAAAAAGTTTGTTAGATAATACTGCTATGCTCATGACTGATAATTAGGAACTGTTGATGTCAACCTGCGAAGAAAATTAAACTCTATGTTTGTACCGGAGCAATATTCTATTTATTTTGACCAAAAAAATGTTTTACCATAAAAACTGCAAAAAACACTGGTGCTTTCTCGCGTCCCCTTTCAGCTAAGTTTGCTAAGACCATTCGACAGGCAAGCCTCTCTGAGAATGGGTGCCCTAACATGTTAAATATTACTAACAGTATTTTGGTCAGTACACATCTTAACTGGTGATGGATAGTTTAGGAAATGCATGCATGTGTTGCCATTGTTTTAGCTGTAACTTTGGGCCGAACAAGAAGAGAGGCCGAAAATTGTATTTGCAAAGCGTGAAAGATACACAGATCTAACACTATTGACACCGGTGATTTCAAGAGTTATTTTAGAATGAGCCCTGACGATTGGTGGCTCCCAGAAGTCACAAAGCATTTTTATCTTTCACTTCGGTCATGACTTATGTTATTTAAAACAGATACTTTAAAAGGTTCTACTCGCAATAGATGTGCATTTGGTGATGGCGAAAATATCGTTATACCCCTCACAAGTTTAATATTACTGTCAAACTAGCACATACTGAAGGGCGTTGGCATCAGTCCATCAGTATACTGACAAACCGTCAGTATCTACCTCACATGATTAGTAATACTGACAGCATACGAATCATGTCAGCAATACTGAACGTGCCAGGCGCCATTTAACGTTTTGATAGTGACTGTAATATAGGGTTAGAGGGTGGGGGGTCAAGTGACGGTGGCCAGCCAACACTGACCTGCATATCTTACATGTTTGTAAACACCTTCAGAAGGAACTCCCACTTATCTTCCGTTCTTTAACCAAGACTTAAATGCTCTATTTTTAACTTTTCCCTCTGGAACTTTGGTCTAAGTGTTCGGCCAGACTGACAAGCGTGCGAGCGAGCGCGATGTTAGCAAATGGTTATCGATAGTTGTTGACGAGGAGGCAAAGGTTCGAATCTTGGTTCAGTGAACTGAGGGTGGTTTTTAACGAGTGATTTATTGTTGTGGTTTCACCATTTTATATCCATGCTAATGGTGATTATTATTTGTAAAGGCCTACTTTGATTATAATATTGGAAGTATTTGAACAAATTAGTTTTACATATTATTTATATATTTATACATGTATGGTTTATGGTCTTACCAATTAATATAAGCCGTTAGTAGCAAGTGTGCTAAACCTATCAATAATTATATAAAAAAAAGTCTCAATATAATGTCAATTTGAAGTTTTTCCTAGCACTCAATGAACCGACATATAATATTATTTCCTAGCGCCTGTAAACAAGACCGTTCCTGTTTGAGCGCGCGCGCTTTAAAAATAGAACCAAATCCATCTTTCAATCGCGCGCGCTCGAACGCTCAAGTCTGGCCACCTCTCATTACAACCAATGTGTTGTATTTCATTTTTTTTAGTCGCTCTCTCGCCCAGTCTGGGCGTCCCCTTAACTCTGTCCCAGGAAGCTAGGACTCCAGATCGCAAAAATAATTAGGCTTTCATATTTTAAACTAATCTAGCCTACATAATGAAGCTTGTTGACAAGTATTTATTACACTAAAAATTAGCTTTATAAACAGTGGCGACTCGCAGCTAAAATTAGTGGGAGTGCTGCTCCAGAAAAATTTTAGCCTTTGTTTTAAAATTGTGTAAAAGGAAAAAAAATGTATTAAAAAGAAAATTTATTCAGGAACTTGATAAAATCTTAATAAACGAAACCAAGCATTTTTTACTTACTTTAAATTAAATTGTTACAATTCAAGCTTGATCTATTCATTTAAAAATGAAATCCATTCTTATTGTTTTAATATGCGCAAAAAGTTCAATAATTTTCTCCTTGATCTCTGGATGACAACTGAGGAAATTTTTCTTCATTGAAAGTATTGCAAGCGCATTTAGTCTTTCTGTTAAATAAAATAACCGGAAAAAAATGAATCAAATAGAATAGCTGGAAGCAAAATAATAATCTAATTCTACACTATCATATTCAAGAATATGGTACACTGTTTTTAAGCACAACATACGCTGGGTAAAAAAACTTCCTTCCACCATCACGCCAGAGCCGGCACTGCGAGAGCAACAGTGCTCTCTCTACTTGGCAGTCCCGCCTTCCTCCCCACCCCCTCCTATGTATGCATGCGCACAACAGTCAAACACCACGTCACTGGCACTGTGAAGCGCATAGTTCCATACAAAAAATTTTGTATCTTTTTCATAAACTGGGGGATGGCTACTGACGTACTGATATTAATCATATATTGTACCACAAAAATAAAGAAAGAATTAAAGAAAAAAGGACGCATTATATTAAATGTTATCGATAATATCAATTGGAAATAGGGGGTGCTGCAGTTCCGCAGTGCCTATACACGAACCGCCACTGTTTATAAACTATGTGCGAACAGTTTAAGTTTAAGCGTTTTTAAGTATTTCATTGTTTACACCTCAGATGCATGTATGATTACTAAATTTCATCCTCACACATTAAAATTACTTTACCCTAACGATGTTGCGGGAAAATCATAAAATAGGAATTTTCAGCCCTTACAACTTGTTAACTACGATTTCTAATAATTGTATCAGTATTTACAGGCTATAATTATACACTTGTTAAAATAGTGTACCAACATTTTTACGGTCGAATAACTTGAACCGGTAGTATAACACGGT
Source organism: Timema shepardi (assembly GCA_902151425.1). Lineage (NCBI taxonomy): Eukaryota > Metazoa > Arthropoda > Insecta > Phasmatodea > Timematidae > Timema > Timema shepardi. The sequence continues at coordinate 26,707 of CABFVX010002121.1, read as the reverse complement.
GCTTAAAAAATAATGTACAAAAGAATTATACAGTAGTCCATGAGGCAGTAATATTGGAAGCGTTTGATAACTTTTTAATAAATCATATAAGACTTCTTTTTTATATTTAGCACCGCGTCTTGAAAAGGGAAGTACTGTACAGGATTGTACCCATTTTCACATAAGCTGCATAAACATGAACATTGAATGTAAGAGAGACTAGGAAAGTGGAGGCCATGCTATGGACATTGAATGAGAGACTAGGAAAGTGGAGGCCATACTATGAACATTGAATGAGAGATTAGGAAAGTGGAGGCCATGCTATGGACATTGAATGAGAGACTAGGAAAGTGGAGGCCATGCTATGGACATTGAATGAGAGACTAGGAAAGTGGAGGCCATGACATGGACATTGAATGTAAGAGAGACTAGGAAAGTGGAGGCCATGACATGGACATTGAATTTAAGAGAGACTAGTAAAGTGGAGGCCATGACATGGACATTGAATTTAAGAGACCAGATTAAGGAATGAAGCTATCCGGGAAAGAGTTGAGGTACAGGGAGTACATGAGATAATAGAGGAAGCAAGACTGAGATGGTATGGGCATGTAATGAGAATGGAAAAAGAGAGGATGCCGAAGAAAATGGTAATGTCTTCCACTCTTTCCTCTTACTTGATTACTTTTTCTGCTCCTCCATTCTCTTTCTTGACCTCCCTTTCAGTCTTTATCCAACATACTTCATTTCTCTCATTCGTCAATTATCAAAGAAAGTATATTTCCACAGTACAGTCTTTATTTTATTTTTATCACCGCGTCTTACTACCTGTTCAGGTTATATGCATTCATAATTTTCACTCCGATGGAGTAAGGAAGCATTTTAAAGGTAATCTACCCGCATTTGCCTGTAAGGAGAGTGGGAAACCATTTAGGAAGAACCATCCTCAATGGACTCAACTGGGATTAGAGCCCCGATATCCCCGTCATGAACGGACCAGTATAAGACGAGTGTGATGCCTTAGATTATTAAGCCACTGAAGCGGGTTACAGTATAATCAATTTTTTTTTTTAAAGAAAGAACCTTACCTGACATTTATAAAATGTACAAGGTCTACTTTGACGTATTCACCCAACAGGTCAAATGATGCAGCTATCACATTTATTTTAGCACCGCGTCTTACTACCCGATTGGGTTATGCGCTTATGTATATTCCATTCACCGTAGGAATTGACTTCTGAAAGGCCTTTTTTCCCTACCATAAATCTACTATATAGTAGGATATTGGTAGGAAAAAAGACCTTTCAGAGAGAAATTCCTACCGTGAATGGAATATACTAATAACGCTAATGGTTTTAGAGACTATGAAGGCTTATTTTAAAAGAAATGTACCCGCATTTGCGTGGAGGGACAGTAGAAAACTATTTAGGAAAAACCACCCCCAGTTCACCCGACCTAGATTCTAACCTCGATCCTCCCGTCCCCGGTGGTCTATAAAAAAGTTATTAATGTTGCCCGCAACAAAAGTTTTTGTATTTTCTAAACAAATCTCTCCCTACCAAAACGTTACTGTATGCAAGGCAGAGCATAATGTATGATTGGTCAAATGGGAACCAAGTGGCGGAGAACCTATTCCGTGTTCGTCGAGATCTGTGTACCCTGGCCACATTCCACTTCACGCCACTGTTGACAACACTCATTGGAAAAAATATATTAGTACTGACCCTCTAACAGATATCTGATACCTGGATCTTAGCTCGTGAGTTCACTAAAAGACGGTTCGATTTCGTCTAGCCCTACTCGTGGTTTAGGCGGCAAACCACCCGCAATAGTTTCTAGAAGGAATGGCAAAATTATGTTGAAAGCAACTAACTCCCGTCGGTGACCTGGTGGTCTAGGGGTAAGGTGTCAGACTTCTATGCTGGCGGCCGGGGTTCGATCCCCGGTCCTGGCAAATATGTATCTGATTACCAAACCCTTCCTTCACCTCTGACAAGACTTCTTGTGAATGTGAGGAATGCCAAGCCTCCACCGTGGTTCGGATTCCACGTTAAACTGTAGGTCCTTCATTTCAACTCACAATCACCCTACCATTATACATTAGCGTAAGTGCGTATAACCCAAACGGGTAGTAAGACGCGGTGCTAATAATAATAATAATAATAATAATAATAGTTTATTATTATTATTATTAACTCCCCAGTGAACCTGCTTCACTGGCCGCTTGGTCTAAGGCGTCAATCTCGTGTCAGACTAAAATTCCGATGATAGGGAGGTCGGAGTTTGAATCCCGGTCGCATTTACTGAGGGTGGTTTTTACCAAATTGGCTTAACACTCTCCCTCCACGGAAATGTGAGTACATTTCCTCAAAGTTCAACTTTCCTCGTCCTTAGTTCATTAGCGTAATTAGTACAGAGGCGTATAACATTAACAGGTGGTAAGACGTTGTGCTAAAAAAAAAACACTCCCCATTGCACCCTACCTAGATTTGAGCCTCGATCTCCCCCTCAAAGACAATGAAGATTCACTGGCGCCGACTCCATGGGGCTGTGGAGGGGGGGGGGTTAGCCCTCTATTGTTCTCGGTGAGGGGTAGAGGCCCCCCTCCCACTCAATATATTATGCATCTGAACATACAGTGCTCATACCACTTCTTTGGTGCTGACTGACAGCTCACAGCTGACATCTGACAGCTCTGAAAAGTCACCAGACCAAATTATGTATCCCTACGCCGGACCATATGATCTGTAAAACCATGTGTTTAGCAGCTGAGAGTCAAATTTTAAGTTTATACAAGAAACCTATATGACTGTTTTATTTATTTTCTATATATTGTTGACCTTGATATGTTGATGGCCTAGTATTATTAATTTTTTCAAGAATATAATATTTTTT
>CABFVX010002121.1:0-20380 GCA_902151425.1 Timema shepardi | reverse complement strand
TTTTAAGGCTTTTTTTTTTTAAGATCTGAGCGGGAACCTCCCGCCCGCCCAGGGGTATCTCATACCCGCCCCCCTCCCCAATGATTTTCCCAAATTCGGTGCCCCTGACTTGACGTCTTAGACCGTATGCCCTTTGGTACGAGTATTATATTTGGTGAATATTTTGCTGTGATAAATCTGTGATTAAAAATAAACTTTAAATGGCTTCTCTTCTCCCGCCTCCCCCCCCCCTTCTACCTCCTACATAGTAGGTTGTCATCATTTTGGCAAAGTGCCTTTATTTAAGCAAAAAAAGACACCCACTGATGTGACTGGATTGACCGTCTCTGTGGTATAATGGTCAGAACCTCTGGCTGCAGATCCAGATGTCCTAGGTTCGATCCCCAGTGCTTTCAGATTTTTCCGCAAAGCATTGGGTCTTAGAACGAGGTCAACTCAGTCCTGTGAGGACAAATGAGGAGCTACTTGAATAAAGAGAGGTACTAGTCGACCTTGGGATAAAGTGCACGCCTCAGGACCCGATGATCGTAGGTTCAAACCCAGGTGGGGTCGACGGCGGTTTGTTTTTTCCTTGGGCGATAAAAATCTGTAACAAAGGAGGGGAAGTAAAGCCGTCGCTCCCAAGTCGATTGTGGCAAATATAAAATAACCCTGAACTATACAGGTGTAAATACCTTACTCGGCAAAATGGGAAGGCTCTTTAGCTCTCGCTCATATACATTCTCGTTTGCTGATATAATCAGTCGGTTCAGGAAGTGCACGTTAAATACTTTAAATTAAATAAAATAATAAAGGAAGTAGTGGTTTCGTTTTAGAGAACTGAGATTAACGGTTGGAGGGTTTGTTGTACTGACCATATGACACCCTCTATCCGCAAAGATCAGCACTACCTTTTCTAACAGGTAGTGGTTTTCAACCGAGTATTTTCAAAGTACCTACTTCTTTGTGAAGTAAAAGAAAATAATATTTCGAATTGAACAGTAAGCAACTCCACCTGAAATTGTATTATTATTTTTTTCTAAAAGTTGTACTTGCAAGTTAAATTTGATAGGATAAAGAGACCTTTCAGAGCAGACTTTCTAACAAAATCAGTGTAGACCTACTTTTTTTACTTACTCTCTCAAATATTTTGGTTGATAATGCCTTTTATTTGTTCTTAAACTAGTTTTGATTTTAATGTTATGTATTATTATAACTTTTGTAGTGAAGTATTAATTTAATGTGATTAGCAACCAACACCCTAAATTTATTTATAACCAATAATGAAAGCTAAAAAAANCTAAAAAAAAAAAAAAAAATTAAAATGTATTTATGTATGTACGAACAGAGTTTTTCTGGACATTAATATTTGTTCCTTAAATTTGACATAAAACTAATATTCTTTTAGGTATTATTTGACTTGAAACAGGGTGTCTACCATCCTGGAAAACGGGGACTAGCCGGGAATTTGAAGTGGTCGGAAAAAAACAGGAATTTCATAAATAAAATAAATAAAAAAAATCCGGGAAAATGTTGCTTTAATCAAAATATGAAATATAACAATCACTAAATCAAACAATTAAGATGTGATCCAAACGATATTTTTTTTGTAGCTGTATTAAATATGTAATAAATTTCTAATTCCTAGTAAACTGTGTTAATAAAAGTCAAAAACATGTTTATTTAAGTTTTAAAACAGCACACATCAATTTATCGTTTCATTAGTTTCCGGTTTGAACCAACTCCTCTACATTAGATTTTAAATTTAGTTATTTTAGATAGGTGTGAGCGAGTCTTTTCACGGCGCATCTTGGCTTTGGGAAAATTTCTGACATCACAAAGACCGTTTTTATATATACTTCGGTGACCTGGTGGTTTAGGGGTAAGGTGACGGACTTCTGTGCTGGGGGCCCGGGGTTCAATCCTCGGCCCCGGCACAGATTTATTTGATTGCCAGACCCTTCCTTCACCTCTAGCAAGACGTGTATTAATCACAACTTGGGAATGTGGGGAATGCCAGGCCTCCACCGTGGTTCGGATCCCACGTTAAACTGTAGGTCCTCCATTTCATCTCATAATCACCCTACCATTACACATTAGCGTAAGTGCGTATAAACCGAACGGGTAGTAAGACGCGGTGATAATAATAATATTCCACACTCCCTGATTTGTTTCGAACACCACACAAGGCCAACAATACTTCTTGATTTGCATACCGTTAACCATTTTGAATAAGTATAATATTCTGTTTTGAAATTACGTGAATATTCTTTAATTTTTGTTTTAGCAGAAATGTCTGGTGTTGGCCAACCTTTAATTATAGCTTGCTGCTTTTCAAGTGAGGGCTTCAAACTAAACTGTGAATAATCGGTTGAGAAAACAGCAATGCAAAAGGTGATCGGCATTGTTACATCCCACTGAACTATAATTCACTCACGACCTAAGTTTACCTGGATGACAGCTCGAAATGTTACTAGAATTAATCCCTAATATATCACTACGCTAACAGCTAACATCTATCACTTTGGATGACTGTAATGTAAAACAGATGGTTATATATTAATGTGATAGTTAACCACATTAATTTAGGCCAATATTATTTATATATTTATTTGAGGACAGACACTAAGTTTATTTATCGTTTTATTCTACTTAAAAAAAATTCACACCAGTTTCACAAAACCTTCTAATGAACATAGTTTCAAAATGGCGACTGACGAATTTAAACCATGCGGTTGAACATGACGGTAAACAAGTCTTTTACAATGATGCAGACACGCAGTTGATGAAAATATTTTATTCATTTAAATATTTCAAAATAAGATAAAATAATCATAAAATCATTTATTGAATGTAAAAAAAATTACTACAATTTTCTCTTTTCCAAATAAATACGATGTCTGTATTAAGAGGTATTAATGTGTGCACTATATTACACAAAATCAATAACGTTCCAAAACGAAGAATCAGTACTTTTACTTATGTTTAGAATATTGTTTCGAGTTGGATAAAAAGAAATTATTTAAAAAAATTAAATAGTATGAGAAAACTTAAGTTTACTATTTTAAATGTAATATACAACAGGCAATTAAAGATCTTTACATTTATAACAAAACAGTGATCTTTTACAAGTGTTCGCAACCCAAAACCTAAACATATGATTTTCGAACTGTGTTCCAGATAAAAACCTATCGTGAACGGACTTGACCTTCACTAACCCTGCTACTTGTCTCAGGTCCCTTCCCCAAGCTTTGTTGTTACGAAACAGTTTCCAAACACTGTCAAACTAAATTGACCATCGAACACTTTAAACACTCATCAATGGGAACAATTAAATAAGCTTAGCAACCACAACACTACCACTTATAAGAAGCAAACAAAAATTACATTGACTTTTGACAGAACGCCAAACAATTGCATATATCTTGTTATACAGATGGACTAGGCTGGCTTCAACTGGTCCTCTAACCGGTAAGAGCCGATAAAACTCGAGCGCTTCCGATGATAGATAGGAGAAGGGAAGGGGGCCGCGAAAATATAATTGAATATTGTGATAGCGCTTTTGATGCGAGTGTATTGTCACTGTAAGGGGGGGGGAGGGGGTAGCGCACAAATAACGAGCATATTGTTGAGTATTGTTGACGCAAATTGAGACTCAGATATGTTATCTTATGCTTTTATTTCCCGTCGAAATTTAACTCAAAATAGATCAACTAAAAATGTTTGGGGACTAGCCTAGTCCTACTAGTCCATTGACGGCACGCCACTCGGGGGTAAGGGTGTGACATTCTTTTGAGTCGGGAATTTCTTTGGACAAGTTGAGTAGACAACATATGATGTAACTCGGGGTGACCTTGAACTATCAATGAAAAGGGAGGTTTAATAAATAGTTTTGTGTTTCCAATATATTTTTTCTTTATCTATCCTATTTCTCACTTTTTTTTATCATATACATGACATGTTTAATATATTTTACTGTCCTGATAATGTTATCCGTCAAGGTAAGGTCTTACCTTGACGTATTACACTATGACCCTATCTTATATGCTACACCATAGTGGAACCACGTGAGGTAAACTTGCTACCTATCAGGGGAAACGGACTGGAGCCTACTTGAAATAAATCCGAAATATTTGATTAATCTGCTTAGCGAGTAAACCTCATATCATTGCTGAGGGATCTGCAGGGTTTATAGCGAAAAGCTTTATCTTCACTCTCTCACTTAACGGTTGCCAAATCTCCTCGCTCTCGTTTATGTCTAAAGGTGGTGTGCTGGGCTAAGAAGGAGCTACTGGCAACCTCGACTAACCAGCGTTGCGAAACTTTTCTTATATTTGACGGGAGATTTACCAAATGAAAACGAAAGAATGACAACGCTGTTTCTCAATAGTAACCATGCAGTTGCCTCAAAGATGATATCCATTTTAGTAAGCCTGCTTCTTCCCAACCCAATATCATCGCTGAGGGAACTGCAGGTCTTAAGGAGAAAAGCTTTATATTCGCCCGCTCTCAGTTAACTGTTGCCAAATCACCTCGCTTTCGGTTGTCTGAAAGTGGTGTTCTGGGGGTAGGAAGAAACTTCTGGCAACATCGATGAATCAGCGTTGCGAAATGTCTTTATACTTATGATAAGAAAGAACAAACGAAAACAAGAGAATGGCAACAGGGTTTCCCAATAGAGCCGTGCAGTTCCCATAGTGATGACATCCACCATTATTATTATTATTATTATTATTACTAACACCGCTTCTTACTACCCGTTCGGATTATACGCACTTACGCTAATGTGTAATGGTAGGGTGATTGTGAGACGAAATGGAGGACCTACAGTTTAACGTGGGATCCGAACCACGGTAGAGGCCTGACATTCCACACATTCACAAGTTATGTTTAATACATGTCTTGTCAAAAGATGAAGGAAGGGTTTGGCAATCAGATAAATCTGTGCCGGGAGATATTCAGTATTGTCGCATCATCATCAATCTAGCCAATGGTTTGCTGCAGTTCTTCACTTTTGTCTCTCCCGGGCCAAATTTGTTACATCTTTGTACCTTCTTCTGACAACATCGTTCTTTATCTGGTTCATTTACTCCAGTCTTGTTCCCCCTCTTGAATTTCTCCCTTCCATATCGCCTTCTATAATTATCTTCGTAAAACTATCATGTCTTATTCAAATAAAATAATAACTCTTAAAGTGATTTTAAAAAAGGACCATTATTTTAAAAGCAGGCTTATAACTGTATTGGAAACTTTAGTTTGGCCTTTGCACATAATATTCCTATCGTCACAAGTTTTATCAACTCTTATGATGATTTGACATATATTATAGTATCCATTTCTTAATTTCCTTTAATATGACTAAATGAGTTGGGCTAGGTGAAAATAGATACTATATTTTCCTACGGCCGGGAGGTTAAAATTAGCGAACAGATAAAGTTTATCAATCACTTTAACATTTCACACGTATTAAGAACTGAATTTATCCGCCAGATAGTTTATCTGTAGTATAAATATATTTTTATGCAGCAAACGCAAAGTTGGTACTGTTTTTACTAGTGCGCTCATGCGTCTAAACCCTGTTGTTACCGCTACAACCTGGTCAGTGGCTTCAACGCTCAACATTTGTTGAATAATGGCGGCTAAACGAGTGCGAGGAAACAGATGGCGTCACGCGGGTGCAGAAGCCAGGTTGGCTTGCAAGTTCTAATTTCGGTGTCTGCCAAAATGTGAGCAATAGTTGCGTACAGCGTTTACTAAATTTAATTTATTTTATTCACATTAAATTTTCTAACTTTATATATAGTACTACTAAGCACGTGAACTAAGATTTTAACCTAAAAACAGATTCTGCTAGGCTAAACCGAATGAAAAACAACGCATCACTATGGCAAAGCCAATTTTAACTTTCAGATAAAAGTTATCATGTACTTAAACCTACCGATAAATAAATGTTATCTGGCAGTCATAAGACGCCCTTTTAACTTATCAACCAGATATAAATATTTATCGTCCAGATTAATATTTATCCAGGAGTTATAAGACCGGCCCTAATTAGTGGTGCGTAGTTAAGATCATGTAAACATCTTTTAGCTTGTATTTGAAACCCATCGTAATTTTTCTTCATCTTATTTTAAAATCTAATGTTTGAGTTAAATAGAATAAATTAGGTTGAAGAACAACTTTATGAAAATATCTTCAAATTATAAAATAAGCTCTAATAGAGGTATAAAATTGACTACAAGTCTTAAACAAAACCTTACTTTTTTTTTTAGCCCCGCGTCTTACTAGCCGTTCGGGATGTACGCTTATGTACTAATTACTCTAATGGTATCAGGGATTAGGAAGGTTATATTTATAGAAAGTGTACCCGCATTTGCATGGAGGTAGAGTGGAAGACCTTTCACCCTCAGTAAACCTGAGTGAGATTTGAACCTCGATCTCTCCTTTATCAGAAGTCTAGTCTACTGTGAACGTATCGTGTTAGACCACACGGCCACCGAAGCAGGTTTTATTGAAATTATTTTGGTAATCAATTCCGAACATTAGATTTGTATTACGGTGCATTAACATACGTTTTAAAATTATTTTTAAACTGTTTGAACAATTGAGAAAATATAAATATTAAAGTAATCTCTATTTTGAATGATTCCGAAGATAAAATACAATACTCTCTCATTAATACTATATCGATAGAATACTCTACATTTTGTTCCAACTATAGCGTCAGGAATACATTTTAAACATGTGAAATCTCCCTTCACGCAATAGTCAATGAATGAATGCCTCACCTGCCGTTATGACGCGCGGAAAGAACCTCATTTTTATGCAACGATAGGCACCAAGTCATGAATTTTCTGACGTAACGTAACTTGAGTGTTACCTGGATGATGCTTTACGAGTTCATACAGAGGTGATTTCGTGACCACAGACATTTTGTAATGCATTCAAGTTTGGTTGAGAGGCACCAGACCACATGATTTATAAGGGTATAGGTAGGAACTTATTTCCTGTTTGTTTTTATTGAAACATAACGTGGGATTTCTAAACACAGACTTTTTTTCAAGCACCGTGTCTTACTACCCGTTCGGATTACAAGACTATGCACTAATAATTAATTTAATAGGGAATGAGTAAGGATGAATTTAGATGAAGGGTACCCAAATGTGCGTGGAGGTGGATTGGAAAACCATTGGGGGGGGGGGGCCCTCAGGGGCACCCGGCCGGGATTCGAACCCCNCCATTGGGGGGGGGGGGACCTTCAGTGCACCCGGCCGAGATTCGAACCCCGATCTCCCCGTTTTCGGCAGTCTATTGCGAGAGTAGTACCTTAGACCTTGCAGCGTTTTTTTAAAAAATTTAGCACGGCGTCTTACTACCCGTTCGACTTATACGCTTAAGTATTAACTATATTAATGGTTTTAGGAATTGGGAAGGTTGAATTAAGATGAAGTGAACCCGAATTTTCGAGGAGGGAAAGTGGAAAACCATTTAGGAAAAGCCACCTCCAATTCACCCGACCGAGATTCGAACCTCGATCTCCCCGCCCTCGGCAATCTAGCTCAACACGAAACAAGCGCGTTAGCTAACTACGCCACCGAGGAGGGGCTCAGCGGCTATCTAAGCGGGTCAGAGGTTTTATTATATCGGCACAAGTGACGGAGGAATGGAGGTTCGCAGGGGGTCTCTGACACCATCACCCCCTTGGAATAAATTTGCCCCTTCTAGATTTATTTCACTCACCTTTGATATTCTCTAATATAAAGATGAAAGATGGCCTTTATAGAAGAATTTAATTTAAAACCTTTTTTATCACTCTTAAAATAGCTTCTAGAAACATCGTAATCTAAACTATTTGCAGGAAAGAGCCAAGCCCCTCAAAATAATATATTTTTGCTAGTACACAAATTACAGACTAACTTAACCCTAAAAAACTACGCCTAATATTTCCTTCCAGGCGATATAAAAAAGGCCATAATAGGCTACAGATAGAAAAAAAATCATCTTTGGCACCACCGCACCGATGATCACGTGGTTTGAGGTGTAAAGCTCGCAATAGGCTGAATCGTCGTTGACAGTGAGATCTGAGTTCGAGTCCCGATCGTGCGTGCTGAGGATGGATGGTCTTCCACTCTCTCTCTCTCTCCACGCAAATGCGGGTATACTTTCTCTAAATTCAACCTCCTTTGTCCTTATCACACTAACATAATTAATATGCGTACTATCCGAACGGATAGTCAAATGCAGTTCCAACAAAAAAAAATAAAGAACATAAAAAATAATTAGCGAACATTTTCAAAATTTAACTGAATTCATCTTCCAGCTGTAAAAAGTGAAAGCTGCAGGAAGTTGCCCATTAAATATAAATTAATTGACATAGGCGTATCTGGGATGGGNGGGGGGGGGGGGAGGAGGACTGTGCAATCCTTCCCCTCAAAATATGTTTTAGTAAAAATTTAAAACAAATTAAGTACAACTACTCTATCTAGAGTTAAATTTGAATAGGAAGAGCCTTATCTGACAGTTAAAAAAGTTACTAGTTACACCTGTTTATACATCATATAATGTTATCTGTAGATGTCACTTTTGATATATAGTACTAAAACAAACATTAATAAGTAAAATTTCATCGAAGTTACTACTATAGTCTAACTCCCATAGAAAGGGGGGCGGGGGGGGGTCTGGATTGAGACACTGGTTTGATTCGGGCTGCCGTAACTTCTTTAAACATGGTGGCTACAAACAGGGTAAACCTGGAAAAGTCAGGGAATTTTTGTATGACAGAGAAAACAGTGAAAAGTCAGGGAATTTAACTAAAAATAAGGAAAAGTTATGGAATTAAAAAAAAAGTTGTTTAAAATATCCCATTAATTTCGCAACTAAACACTAAAACAAAAGTTAATAATATCTAAATAAAATAACATTTCAATTTTTAAATAACTAATAAAACTGTTTGTGTTTAGTAGATAACAAACTTTTTTTTAATATGTGATAAATAATAAATAAAACAAGTCATCCATCATTAAAACTGGAAAAAAGTAGTCGGTGAAAATTTGAAAAATGTTGCCTGAAAAAATCAGGGAATTTTGTAAAATATGTTTTGTAGCCACCTTGTTAAACTAAAATAAAGATATATATATATATATAGGCCTATGGAATTTTAAAGTTTTTTTTAGCACCGCGTCTTAACGCCCGTTCGGGCTATACGCTTATGTGCTAATTACGCTAATTATTTTAGGGATTAGGGATGCTATATTTATATGAAATGTACCCGCATTTGCGTGGAAAACAATTTTGGATAAACGCTCTCAGTACACCAGACCGAGATTCGAACCTTGATTTTCCAGTCATCGGCAGCCTAGTCTACTGCGATAATAGCGCCATTATCCTATACGGCCACCGAAACATGTCTATTTAAATTATCGGTTTTAGTTATTTATAATCAAACGTTCCTTTGGGTTAGGCTGAGGGTGCCCAAATACGTAATTTTTGAAGATATGCGGTGGCATTAAGTGGATAACGTGCCTTTTTTTTATCACTTCGTCTCACCATCTGTTCAGGTTATACGCATATATGATAATTACCTACTATAATAACGGGGTAGAGATGAAGAAGTAAGAATTTTAGATATTTAAATTTGCATGGAAGGAGAGTGGAAAACCAACTAGGCAAAACCATCCTCAGAACAGCCTACCGAAATTCTAACCCTGATCTCCCCTTCATCTTCAGACCAGTCCAACACGGGATTGACGCCTTAAGCCGTTCGGTCACTGAAGAGGGTTGTCCCAGTTGTTTACTGGCTAGTGACTGTTGTTAGCTTTGAAATATACACAAAGAGGATCATTTTTAAAAAAAGCTTTTGAAAATAAACGCCCAGCTATTATCAAAAAACTTATGCCATTCATTAGAAAGTAGAAACTAATTTTTTTAAGTGGACTGAATAGTTACGTAATAATTGATAATATAGCTGAAATGGCCTCCGGATTATATTTGATAGTAACACAAATATAAATACTTCAACTTAACACTAATCTTTCACAGAATCATAGCTTCAATGATAGGGCCTATTAATTAATCCCTCTGTCAGCGAGAAAGTATCAATAGCTATCAGGCTATATACTGCTTAAAATACGATTATGTGTGTCGTTTTGTAAAACTACTTCGGAAATCTGGCAAAGTTTTTACTCCCCTTTCGCCCTTCACCTTTGTTCCGTCAATAGGGCAAAGAAAACTACGAAACTTCTTATTTCAAGGTAATGCTAGTTCTCAAATATTTTAAAATTTTCTCTTGCGAGCCTTTACAAATAATTACCATATTTGTTAGAGTAATTACAAATTATAAAATAGCAAGTTTGATCTTTTATTATTATTATTATTATTATTGTTAGTAGTAGTAGTATAGTAGTAGTAGTAGTAGTAGTAGTAGTAGTACCGCGTCTTACTACCCGTTCGGGTTATTCGCACTTACGCTAATGTGTAATGGGTAGGGTAATTGCGAGTTGAAATGGAGGACCTACAGTTAAACGTGGGATCCGAACCACGGTGGAGGGCTGGCATTCCCCACATTCACAAGATGTCTTGTCAGAGGTGAAGAAAGGGTTTGGTAATCAGATAAATCTAAGTTTTATCTATTTTAACTTGTGAACTGTAATGATTTGAAACAATTGAATCAATATTTATAGCCTATTATTAAACACTTCTTAAAATAGTGCAATAGGATTTTTAAAGTCGAATGGGTCGTTTAGAACCTGCCAGTCCACGCCATGCTCCAAGAATACCCATCCACGGGAAAAAAGGGCTACTCTCAACTTAATTGAGCAGACATAGCACATACCTCGTTTCATTCCCGTCACGTGGGCACATTAAAAAACTAGAGCACAAGCAGTCACGACAGGCATTTTTATAGTTGAGATATGTCATTATTTGTGTTTCAAAAGTTGACTGGCTCAACTTTTTTTTTTGTACTTCCTCGAAGATAGCAGGAAATTTCATCTTTTAATTTTCTTTTCTATAACCAACCAGTGCCTTGATTAGACTTTTAAATTATTATTATTATTTTAATCTGAAGTGATTATAGTCGTGTGTGTGCCTTGGTGATATTTTCAACAGTGAATTAATATCGGTTACATGATTACACCCCCCGCTTCGGTGGTCGGATGGTCTAAAGGCAGGTGTTCTTAACCAGGGCAGTGTTGCCAAGCAGCTTGAAAACACAGAAAAATAGTGACAACCCAGCATACCCCTTTAAGGATATAATTGGGTATGGGAACCAAATATTGGAGGTGTGAGATAATCTCTGAACTTTATTCTAATCTAAAAACAACTTTTTAAAGAAAAAACTATTACAGTTATTGATATTGATTGTACATTTGTGATTTGCCATTTTCATATAAATAAATAAGATAACATATTTTTTATTTTATTTCTTTAATCTTTTTTTTATTTGAGTTATTTAACGTGTACTTTTTGAACCGGATGATTATATATTCACACGACTTATAAACTAACTTAAATCTAGAATAGACACAACATCCAGCCCCCGATCGTTAATTCAACATTATGAAAGGGAAATCACATTTCCCCAATGGTAAATTTTTGGCCATGCGGAGAATCGAGCCCGGGACCCTAAGCTCAGTAGATACACACTGGCTACTCTTCCCCCCACGCAAATGTGGGTACATTTTATCTAGATTCGACCTTATCATCCCTAACTCACTAGCGTAATTAGTACATATACATACAACCTGAACCGGCAGTAAAGCGTTATGCTAAAATAAATTAATTATATAGCCTACAAGTTACATGCAAGGATATTTTACTTTTTGGAACATGGGAAAGTAAAGGATTGTTTTCCTGGTGAGATATTTTGTCTCCCTATTTTCACCCTCTGCCACTTTCCATCATACTTATATATGATATCTATTTTTCAAATTAATGACAAAATGAAGCTTTGGTGTCAGGTTTTTACACACACACACATGTTATTTAGCGGCTTGGGTGACCTGGCGGTCTAGGGGTAAGGTGTCAATACCTGTGTGCCGAGGGTCCGGGGTTCAATACTCGGTCCCGGCACAGATTTATTTGATTGCCAAAACCCTTCCTTCACCTCTGACAAGAAGTGTATTAATTAAGACTTGTGAATGTGTGGAATTCCAGGTCTCCACCGTGGTTCGGATCCCACGTTAAACTGTAGGTCCTCCATTTATTAGCGTAAGTGCGTATAACCCAAACGGGTAGTAATACGCGGTGCTAATAATAATAATTTAGCGGCTTAATGGCTTAATCCCTCGGCTAGGTAAGGGAATAGTTTAGACAAGGTTGCCACGCACCCGTAAAACTCCGGAAAGGTTTGGTTCCTGGGAGGGGACTCCAGAAAAAGAGGTTTCTCCATATTTTAGTAAAAATATTGGACTGTTTGTTAATTTGGAGCATTTAACTGAAAGCTTAAAACGGTACGTCTTTCAATGGACGAAAAAACGAACTTAAGCACGCTGATTCAAACATGTCTTACTACCCCTTAAACAAGGGTTGTGAAGGTACGGAAGATGTATTTCTCCATCGATCTTAAATCGTCCTGTTTTAAATAAAAGCCAAGGTGTGTGGACAATCTCGTATGAACAAAGTCTTTAATGAATGGGTGTTGAAGGAATGTGGTTTGAAAGTAAATCCAATAGGTCAATGTGAAAGCGTCTTACTTTGGTTTATGCATGTTGGGAGGATGAGTGTGGATCGAGGGACAAAGCAAATATATGAAGGTAGAGTGTGTGGATCAAAAAGAAGGGGGGTGGGGGTGGGGGCGTGTAAGACGTGGCTAAGTGTAGTAAACGAGTGTGTGAAAAAGAGAAACATTAAGAGTTATAAGAATAAAAGAGCATGTATGACTCGGTGTATGTATATGTTGTTGAAGCGAAGGGAGTATGCAAGGATAGGGAAGTGTGGAGAAAGTTAGTGAGGATGCTTTAAATACGGAGTTGTTTTTTGAGGTATATGCACAGTTTATTGGCTACCCCGTAAGGAAACGGCGTTATTGGGTAAACATACATGTTAAATATAAGCAGTAGGACTTCACATTAGTTAGTTTGTTGCAAAATGAATTTTATTACTCTTTTCTTAAATCTAACCTGCATACAAAAATGTAGGATTCCTTCTGGAAAACACAGGAAATTTGTTAGTAAGAAAACCCTCTGATAGAAATGCGCCTGCATTAGCGTGTAAATGATAAAGATAAATCCCACGATGATAAACCATTGCCCATATTGACTCGACCGATATTTGAACCTCGACCTCCCCGGTGGCACCGGCAATCCAATCCAATTACGTGATTCTGTCACCTTTGACCGTGTGGCAACTAGAGATGAAAATTTTCCGCAGTGGCGGTTTGTGGTTAAATTGTAGAGGTGACACTTTGTGTCTATAATACTTTAAAATAAAGTGTGTTAAGAGACGNGGGGGGGGGCCGAGACAAATGTCAAGCCAACCTTAAAATTATTTTAGTTAACTTATTGATTACAAAAAATTTAAGTATTAATTATGAACTTAACGGGTCGCATTCATTTGTTTCTTTACTACTTCCTTTTTTAGCACCGCATCTTACTACCCATTCGGATTATACGCGTATGTGTTAGGTATTAGTAAGGTTGAATTTAGAGGAATTGCACCCAAATTGACGTGGAGTGAGAGTGGAAAATCATTTATTATAAAAACTTCCCTCAGTTTACTCGACTGGGATCGAACTCCGTTCTCTCTGTCTATTGCATGAGTAGCGAGTTAGACCTTGTGGCCACCGAAGCAGGTTATTCATTACTATTATTAGCACCGCGTCTTACTACCCGTTCGGGTTATACGCAATTACTCTAATGTGTAATGGTAGGGTGATTGTGAGATGAAATGGAGTACCTGCAGTCTAACGTGGAATCCGAACCACGGCGGATGCCTGGCATTTTCTTTACTAATACAACTACTACTATCACTATTATTTTCATTGGTGACCTGGCGGTCTAGGGGTAAGGTGTCAGACTTCTGTGCTGACGGCCGGGGTTCAATCCTCGGTCCCGGCACAGATTTATCTGATTAACAAACCCTTCAATCACCTCTGTCAAGACGTGTATTAATCACAACTTGTGAGTGTGGGGAATTCCAGACCTCCACCGTGGTTCGGATCCCACGTTAAACTCTAGGTCATCCATTTCATATCACAATCACCCTACCATTACACATTAGCGTAAGTGCGTATAACCCGAACGATTAGTAAGACGCGGTGCTGCTAATAATAATAACTACTACTATCACTATTATTTTCCATTTAATCAGTTGACACTATTGGTGCCGGCCGGTCCGCTCTTTCCCGCCTTGTTCAATTCAACTCAAGTGTTGAGCACGCAGTATTCATGCCACACACAACTCCCCAATTATCTAATCTGTACCGCGAACTTGACAGAGGTCCATAAGCGTCAAACACTTCTCCCGTTCTCCCGCCAAGAAGATGTACACTCCGTTCACTCTAAGGACCCTTTTAATACAATCTCGTCCTGGTCGTTTGTTTTTAAAATACAACTAGAGATGAACATTTTTGAATCGGAAAAAAATTTCCTGAATATTGTCCGCAGTGGCGGCTTGCGGGGGAGAGGTTAAACGGTGGAGGTGCCAAGAAAAAAAAGGGGGGGGGAGTAGATAGGAAGCATGATGGATGGAGGAGGGGAAGACAAATGTTGAGACAACCTTAACATTATTTTAGTTAACTTATTGATGATAACAAATTGAAGTATGATTTATAAACATAATAGGTCGACAAAGACTAGCATTCATTTGTTTCTTTACTAATCCTTTTTAGCACCGCGTCTTACTACCCGTTCGGGTTGTACAATTTAGTACTAATTACGCTAGTTGATTAGGAATCGGGAAGGTTGAATTTAGAGGAGCCCGCATTTGCGTAGAGAGAAAGTGGAAAACCACCCTGAGCTCACCCGACCAAAATTAGAACCCTATCTCCCCGTTCTCGGCAGGCTAGCTCAACACAAAACTAGCGCATTATCCAACTACGCCACCGAGGCGGGTTATAAATGCAACATTTGACTAGCGACCATTTGTTTCAAGGCAAAATGTTGCATCACGTTGCATTTGATCTAGAGACGTCTTGAGATATTTTGACTCTCAACAAGCTACAGATGGCGGGAAATCGAATAATTATAAGTGAGGCATCAAAAAGTTGATTGTAGTGTTTAGTTGGTTTAAAAAAAAAAGTGGAATTGGTGCGGTTGGGTGACTATGATGGCTAATGAGGAAGCAGAAGTAGTTTTTATTATTATTATTATTATTATTTGCAATGCACACAACTTTTTGACATTCTACCAGAAAAAGAATATTGGGCTCACCCAATAAATAAATAAAAATACATTTTTCAACTATCATTCAGGTAAAAATCCATGGTGAACATATTATATCACGACATATTTTTCAGATAGCAACGACAAAAATGGCGCGCGACAGAGTATAAAAGAGGGCGGTATGCAAGAATGTATAGTGAATGCTTAGTGGACCTATAGTGTGGTCCCGAGCACACTATCGCGCCACCTTTTTAACTTATGATGACTCAAGCAAATCCACGCTAGTGTCAACAAAGCATCCACTTAGTAAAGTTCTTGCATACCCACTGGCGTATACTTCATTCACGGTAGGAGTTTACCTCTGAAAGGTCTTTTTTTCCTACCAATATCCTACTATATAATAAATTTCTGGTAGGGAAAAAGGCCTTTCAGAGGTAAACTCCTACCGTGAACGAACTTTAGTTAATACATAGGCGTACAAACCGAACGGGTTGTAAGACCCGGTGATAATTTTTTTATTATTATGGCATTGATCCTATCGTATATCTCGAAAGCCAAAATTGTTTTAAATCACCTGTTTTGGTGGCTGCATGGTCTAAGGCGTCACTCTCGCAATAAGCTGGACTGGCGGTGACAGGGATGATCGGGGCTGGAATCCCTGCAGGGCTCTCGGGGAGAGAGGGGGGTCAGGGGGTTGTCCTCCATCCTAAATGGTTTCCCACTTTCTCTCTATGCACATACGAGTATATTTCCTCTAAATTTTAACTTTCGCATCCTTATTCCAATTTAAATTAATCGGATGAAACACGGTGTATGAATAAATTCATCCGATAGTAAACGTATCACCCTCTTCGGTGGCCGCCTGTTGTAATGCGCTTATCTTGTGTTGAACTAAACTGCCAAAGACTGGGAGATCAGGGTTCGATCCCGGTTGAGTGCATTGAGGGTGGTTTTTTCCTAAACTGTTATCCACTTTCCCTCCGCGCAAATGCGGTGTGATACCTGTAAACTAAGCCTTCCTAATCATCAACGGATTATTGTAGTTAGTACATAGGCTTATGATCCGAACGTGTAGTAAGACGTGCTAAAAAAAAAGTATCCGATTAGGCTTATATTATATAAAATTAGTTTGCGTACGTTTCGAGTAGCTCCACATGGACTACATACTTTCCTGTGTGATCCGCTTATCGCAACAGGAAGTAGATAAGAATAGGTTTTGCCGAGCGCGGTCTACCTTTTTTCATTCAATTTTTATTAATGGAGCTATTTCTTTACTTTTTATGTGGTACACCAGAGAATTATCTACGTTTAAGGATGAGAAAGTATCTTACTCTTAATAATCTTGGCGGTCTTGTATGTAAAGTGCCCGCCTTAAGACTTTTTATGTTCATGCGCTCAAACCCAGCCTAGGTCAACAAAAAAATTTTTGTCGAGAGATTAAAAAATACTTTCGCTCTCACATAGATTGTCGCATGTGAAAGATTTCTGTAAGGTTTGATAAGATATATACCTTTATAGGGTAAAATTTGTAGGCACTTTCTCACTCACTCATAGAAATTCAGCGCGGAAGACAACGTGGCAACCACCGCACTTATTCACGACACATGTGCTTTCCCCCCAGATTGAGCGGGCGGGCGGCCCTAACCGGCCGAAGGGTCGAGTGCGCTCGCTGCTACGGATGGACGAGGAAGCACATCAAACCAACCTTACGGTTGAAAATTTTCGTTATCAATCTCTTATCTTGTCCTTAGGATTTGTTGTTGTTTCGATTATCTTATATATATATATATATATACACACACACGTTTTTTTATTACCGGTATAACTTTTTTCTTTGCATGGTGGATTACTATCCGCTCGGACCACCCGCAATTTTTTAATAATGTGGTATGGATGAGGAAGCTATAAATATATAGTGTACCCGCATTTTCTTATAGGGAGAGTGTAAAAGCAATTAGTAAAATACACCTCTGTGCGCCCGACTGGGTTTGGAGCGTTGACCTTCCTGTCATTGACAAACAAAACAAGTCGAGACTGTCGACTTGGTATTGATTGGCTGTTGGTTCTCTTAAAGGTAGGGATGAGGTAGGTTATTTGAGAGGAAGTGTGCCCGCAGTAGCATGGAGGAATAGCGATGATACCATGGAGATGAATCGCGGTTGTAAAACTACCTCGCAGTGCATGTGGCCGACTGAGATTTTCATATTAAGGACCTTTAAAAAAAATACAAACATATCTTTTTTTTTGTGACCAAAATAGATACAATTTTATTATTCTATTTGTGTTTTTATATAGGTATCGACAGTTGCCGATCATGTGACTTGACGCATGAATAATTGAGAATAAATATAGGGCTTAATTAACTTTTATAGTTGTCAGAAAAGACCCTTTATAAAACATTTTAAAAAAATTACTATTTACTTTGAAGCGTGATGTTAGCGGTGGGCAATAATAACATCGGTATATTATATGCCTTCTTCTCACAACAATCAACTTGACCAATGAAACTCCCAACTTTTTCCCTAATTTCCCCGACTAAAAAATATGTCACATCCTTCTAACTCCACCCCTCCTCCTACCTCATTTTTAGACTAATCTTTTTTATTAATAATAAGTTTTAAAATTTAAATACACATATTTAAAAAAAATTGTATCGATATTGTTTACTAGGAATTATAAAATATATTGCACAGCTACAAACAAACAAAAACTACAGTTTGAATAACATTATTATTTACTGATTTTATGATTATTATATTTCATATTTAGAGTAAAACAACATTTTCCCGGATTTTTGTTATAATTTACAAAATTCCCGACGTGTTCCCGTTTTTTCCTGATCACTTCTAATTCCCGTTTTCCCTGATTTTCCCGAATGGTATACACCCTCTCACAAAGATATATCTCTGGGTACGCCACTGGTTTTAGCCCTAATGACCTTGAGATATATTCTCAGCATTACAGAACACGCATATTATAGGCGTGTTATCTTATCTACGGACGTCTGCGAGGGCAAACAAAAAATATTATTTCAACTTCAAGTAATAAAATCCCACTTCGGTGGCCGCATAATCTAGATTGAAGCGTGACTCTCGCAATATACTAGACTGCCGATGACAGGGAGATCGGTGTTCGATACCAGACGGTTGCACTGAGAGCGATATTTTCCTAAATAGTTTTCCACTTTCACTGATGCAATTCTTCTAAATTCAACCTTCCTCATCCATAACACATTAGCGTAATTAGTACATAGACGTATAAACCGAACGGGTAGTAAGACGTGGTGCTAAAAAAACAGTAGTAAGGAAACAACTGAATGCGAGCCTTTGGCGACCCGCTATGTTCGTAAATCACACTTGGATTTTTTTTATCATCAATAAGTTAATTAAAATAATTTTAAGGTTGGCCCGAAATTTGTCTCCCCCCCTTTCTATTGTATGTGGTTCCTATATACACACCTCTCCTGCCCCCTTTTTATAACCCACACGTCTCTAAACATACTATATTTTGAAGTATAATAGGCTGTGGGTGCCACCTCTACAATTTAACCGCAAGCCGCCACTTCGAAAAATGTTCATCTTTACCCCCAACACACCGAGTCATGGACCCGAGATATCAGTGCAATGAGTAGCACCCGAAACTCGACCGTGTCAAGGTTTATCAGAGAATCATATGTGACACCCAACAGGCGAATTGAGGTTCACGCAATTTTACACTTGATAATACATAAATATTAATCAGGCTGACAATTTATGGGCATGCGTGCTCGCGTTGTGCTAGGTTGGAACAAATGCGTCCTTGAAGGTCGGCCTATACAGGGTGCCATACACGACTTTCTTCTTCTTTTTTTTTAACACCGCGTCTATGTATTAATTACACTTATGAGTTAGGGATGAGGAAAGTTAAATTTAGAAAAATATACCTGCATTGGAGTGCAGGAAGAGTGGAAAACCCACTAGGAAAAAACACCTTACTGGGAACGGAATTCGAACCCCGATCTCCCTGTCAACGGCTGTCTAGTCAATTGTGAGAGCAATGCCTTAGACCATGTGGTCATTGAAGCGGGCCCCACGTGATGATTTAATCCAGTTTAGCTACTCAAAACCAAAATCTTGAAGTTAAGTTATTATTTTAATCGGTGCATCTAGTTCTTTTTTTAAATAGCTAATTTGTTGGTTCCTTAAAAGGTCCGTGGCTCTCACAGAATCATGAATCGGGCCACATGGAACCCGAGGGGTTCGCAAATTTGACATGCCTGAGTTGGACCATTTGACCACCGAAGTGGGTAACCCTGATATTAAAACGTATCAATAAAAATAAACGCAGCTGATATAGTTGTTTTAGAACCGACTGTAGTACTACAATAACACTTCTTCAAACGCCCCCAATGAGTCTAATCGTCTCCCAAGCCCAGCGTGAAATCCTTGAGGCACTCCATTGTGAAGAGCAACTTAGCTGCGTTGTTTCGTAGACTCTAGCTATACCCTTATGTTGGTAGTAAGCCCCTTTGTTGGAAGGCATTATTTTGTACCAGAATAATGATGTATAGTGTGTCATGGCTTTGCAGTCTTAGGTAATTTAGAGCATAGAAGGATGATGCAAGTTTAATAACTCATACTGTCGATTGTTCTGAGTAAACAATTACGTACCAAGTCATTTTTTCAAAAACATAGATTGTTTTGCCAATTAGCATAATATAAAGTATTGGCAAAACTAGTCGCTTAGGAGAAATACCCCTCTTTTTGTTGTTGTATGTAACGGCGAGTTTTAGACCTATTAAGGAGAGGGGGCTGGGGTAAGGGATGCCGGTTGTTAAGGGGCTTTACACACTCAGATACCAAGTTACAGCACAACGTGTGGGAAGAATATCCCACAGTTTGAGTCCCTGTTCAGTACAGAGAAGAACGCTCCAATCCATCTTGAAAGTCTTGAGTTAGACAACAACCACGCTACGCCGGGCGGTCGTGTGTTCGAGACCAGTTAAGAGTTATTACAAACCCGCCTCGGTGGCGTAGTTGGCTAACGCGTTAGTCGTGTTGAGCTGCTTGACTGCTGAGGACGGGGAGATCGAGGTTCGAATC
>CABFVX010002120.1:116339-126755 GCA_902151425.1 Timema shepardi | reverse complement strand
GGTGGAGGCCTGGCATTCCCCACATTCACAAGATGTCTTGTCAGAGGTGAAGGAAGGGTTTGGTAATCATATAAATCTGTACCGGGACTGAGGATTGAACCCCGGCCGCCATCACAGAAGTCTGACACCTTACCCCTAGACCACCAGGTCACCTTAATTACGCTAATAAGCTAGGGATGACGAATTTTAGTTTAGAGGAAGTGTACCCACACTTGCGGTGAATGAGAGTGTAAAACCATATTGGAAAAACCACCCTCAGTACACCCGACCGGGATTCGAGCCCAGATCTCCCTGCCATTGGCCATCTAGTCTACCACGAGAGTGACACCTTAGATAATGTGGCTACCAAAGAATGTTTTAAGATATTAATTCATTAACTACACACATATTTGAGAGATTGTTTATTTATACACATGACCCAAACTGGTGTTTATAGTTCTAAGGCGCAGTCTCGCAAGAGAAATGTTGAGAATTCAGAGCATATAAGCCATGCAGTGCGTACCTTAACAATTTCAAGATAATAATTATAAAACCATATATTTCAATTGTAGATATATTTGATCTCTGAAGGACTAGATAATGAAACAATTAATGCTTTCTCCTTCTTCTTTTAGCACAATGTCTTACTACCCATTCGTTATAGGCCTATTTACTAATTAAGCTAACGGACTAGTAATGAGTGATGTTAATTAAGTTAAGGAAGTGTACCCGCATTTGTGTGGAGAGAGTGGGAAAACGTTTAGGAATAACCACTATCAATACATCTGACCGGGATAGAACCATGATCTCCCAATCATCAACAGGCTAGACCATTACGAGATTTGCGCCTTAATCCATCCAACCAACTTATCGGGTTATTTCTTAATGTTCAATTGACTGGAATACGTTTGATGCACCAATATAGACCAGACGTTTGTCAAAGTAAATGGAAGGTTGTTTAGACCAACCGAGTTAGGATATTTTTGGCCAGGAGAAATCATATTTTCACTACTAGATTAACCCTACCTAACCTAATATTACCTTTTAAATTAGTAACGGTTGAGAGTGAAGCGTCACAATAAATGTAAGCACAACACTTACGATCAGTAGAGCGAAACTTCACTTGTTAATAACTTTTGAAAGTGAAGCGTTACAATAAATGTAAGCACAACACTTACGATCAGTAGAGCGAAACTTCACTTGTTAATAACTTTTGAAAGTGAAGCGTTACAATAAATGTAAGCACAACACTTACGATCAGTAGAGCGAAACTTCACTTGTTAATAACTTTTGAAAGTGAAGCGTTACAATAAATGTAAGCACAACACTTACGATCAGTAGAGCGAAACTTCACTTGTTAATAACTTTTGAAAGTGAAGCGTTACAATAAATGTAAGCACAACACTTACGATCAGTAGAGCGAAACTTCACTTGTTAATAACTTTTGAAAGTGAAGCGTTACAATAAATGCAAGCACAACACTTACGATCAGTAGAGCGAAACTTCACTTGTTAATAACTTTTGAGAGTGAAGCGTCACAATAAATGTAAGCACAACATTTTCGATCAGTACAGAAAAACTTCACTTGAATGGGACTTAAGCAGCCGCAATCATAGTTTCAAAAACGTCCATAACAATACACACGTTGCCACGCTTCATTGTAATAACTTCAACTCTCACATCCATCATCACACGCGATTGAACAGCAACTGTCCATAAAAACGTGTTTCAGAACTAAACAAACATGCAAGGTGGTATTAACAGGTGATATCATAACCGCGCCAAACGTTATGTAACTAAACCGGTTCAATCGATACGTATATTTCAGATAGTATAATCCCTGATTGAATCATTAATGTCGCACACTGGTTCAAAAATTCCACGCACTCTTAAACGTGACTGATTTTCCATTGAATCTAAGGGATTGGTAGAACTGGCAAGCCAATTAACAAGCGCCATTATATAAAAAAAGGCCATTATTAAACGGAAATAGCTTTTTATGGTGGTTGAAGGCGATACCTTTTTCACTCACAGTAAATAGGCCTATGTGTTTTAACTCTTAAGAGCCCACCTAAAAGACGATTAACCAGAGAATTAGGTGCATGATTACCCTCGAGAACGTCAGTAGACGTATCAAAATGAGTTTTACACACACACACACACACACCCAATTATACAACAACGAAATTTGGTTCAATTAAATAGGTTTTTATTCTAAAATTACTATTGTTTGAATTTTGTGTGGGTTAGAATTGGTTTCAATGTTGTGTTTTTTAAAAGTATAATACAGAAAACATACATTTACTCTGAACCGGGCTCAAACTGTATTCCCTACACAAGCTACGTGTTATCCATGGGGTGAGACGGTCACTTAAGAGAGCAAAATGGTCTATAAAATTGATGTCAAAATATGTATGCTATAATTAACATTCATTTCATCTCACAATCACCCTAACATTACACATTAGCGTAAATGCGTATAATTCGAACGGTTAGTAAGACGCGGTGTTAATAATAATAATAATAATAATAATAATAATATAATTAACAAATTTATTAAAATTAAGAACATTAAACCCTCCTCTCAAAGAAATGCCTTAAATATTAAAGTGTCTCTCTTTGTCAATCACTTCTTGTCTTTTATGTCTAGAAAAAAAAAATCAATTGTCATAAAAAAACAGTTTATAATTTCACAGTGTTTCTTAAACTATTTTTCGGAATTAGTATGCCAGTTACAGAGCCATTCGTTACGTGGTAAAATCTATACTTAAAATGTTATAAATACAGCACATAATCCTTAGATATTTAAATATATGAATTGTATTTTCCTGAGGTTAAGACTGAGTTTAAGCTACCACCGAACCTTTCCTAGGTTAATCGCACACTTTTCAAGGACCGTTTGTTTGGATGCAGAAGCAAATTTGGGTCCTCCCTTTTGGTCTTTCTACTCGC
This sequence comes from Timema shepardi, assembly GCA_902151425.1. Classification (NCBI taxonomy): domain Eukaryota; kingdom Metazoa; phylum Arthropoda; class Insecta; order Phasmatodea; family Timematidae; genus Timema; species Timema shepardi. The sequence goes on along the minus strand of CABFVX010002120.1, from coordinate 123,824 downwards.
AAACTGAATCTTTTTCCTTCTGTTTGAGCATTAGATTACAACACACTAGCGAGCTATGAACTAGTTTTAATATCTTATATTTTTGTGTGTAAATAATTTGTACTCTCTGAATGAAAAAAATTTGGCGTATAGCCAGAACAGATAATAAGATGCGACGCTAAAAAAACTTTTATTTTATATAAACTTTGATGGAGATGATCTACAATAATTTTATCTTTATAAAATACACTACAGTATTTATGGAAGATTAAACGATTATTTTTGTAAAACATTGTTACACTTCAATAAACACTTGGGATTTTATGGAAATTAAAATAATAAGTGAGGCCCCAATTATTTTGGTTTTGAACAAAATTTTGTTAATCCAGAGAGTTAAAATGGTTTCTTATCAAAACATATACAACGTTGAAAATTGTTCAAGACACTCACTAACAATCTTAAGTTCATTCCCTTGTAAGTCTATATAGAAATGTTTTCGCTTGCAGGATAGCAAATCCAGATATCAATGCTAACAACTCTTAAAATATTTATATTCATTTTAAGGAGAAAAGAAAATAATCAATCGATGGACAAATATAAACATTTATATAGTGAAACTTTTTAATCTATGGCATTAGGAACTTGAAAGTTCATTGCTGCACTTACAAACGTACATCACCTACCCCGAGCTAGTTCTATCAAGTCCACCTCATTACACCCAATTACATTCAGGTTCGTTCTAGTGCGTCTAGGTTTATATAATGATGCGTTTTTAAACATAATATGTTTTCTTGTATGTTTATTGCATGTAAACAGACAATGTTTCTTAAACCTAGATACAAAACTTACTATAACTTTTATACATGATTTGGTGGCAGAAATATATTTGACTAGACCCNTAACCATTCTTTAGCCTTTGTGCTTTACTAGACCCCCCTCTCCCCTGCGTTATTATTTTCAACACACATATTGAAGAATCATCATAGACTCTACCATAAAATATGAGTGATTATCGACATTTTTATGAGGAATAAATTGCATTTTCAAAATAAAATATAGCCTATGTTACTCGCTGATAATTTAGATTTATATTGGTGAAATAATTTTTAAAATTGGTCCAGTAATTTTTGAGTTTATCCATTACAAAAAAAAAATCAAATCTTTCCTCTTTATAATATTAGTGCAGATGGGGTTAACAATGGGCACTTGTTTGGCAGCATCTGGCAGCCCATGTTATTACAGTTTTGCAAATTGTACATTTTCATCCAAAACATTTATTGTTGACATCAGTGGGCTTGTGCATATAACCCGAACGGGTAGTAAGACGCGGTGCTAATAATAATATAATAATAATCAGTGGGCTTGGTGTAAACTGTTCATTTCAGGACCCGATGTCCGTGAATTCAAACCCAACCGGTGTCGATGGATTTTTCTTGAGCGTTAAAAATCCGTTGTAAAACTTCCTTCTGAGGGAAAGAGAATCCATCCTGTCACGTCAGTCCTATGTTGATTGTGCCATGTAAGAGAACCCTGGAATGTATTTGAAATACCTTCCCTGGCAAAATTGGTAGACCCTTTCGCCCTCGCTCATAAATATTCTTATTTGTTGATAAAATAAGTTGGTTCAGAAAGTGCACATTAAATACCTCAAATAAATAAAGCCATTTTTATACGTCCATTGGACTAGAGCGTTTCCTTACAACAATGAAACTTGGTGACCTGGCAGTCTAGGGATAAGGTGTCGGACTTCTGTGCTGGAGTCCGGGGTTCAATCCTCGGTCCCGGCACATAATTATCTGAAAACCAAACCCTTCCTTCACCTCTGACAAGACGTGTATTAATCACAACTTGTGAATTTGGGGAATGCTAGGCCTCGACCGTGGTTAGGATCCCACTTTAAATTGTAGGTCCTCCATTTCATCTCACAATCACCCTACCATTACACATTAGCGTAAATGCGTATAACCCGAATGGGTAGTAAGACGCGGTACTAATAATAATAATTATAATAATAATGAAACTTTTATAGAAGCAATTATGAATTATTATAGAATTAATATGTTTGGTTTGACGATTACCTCGATTAAGAAAACATTACTAAAATAGATTAGTAAAATTAACTTCCATATTTTACGTCAGAATATGCCATAGAGAGGATATCAATGGTTAAAATATTCAGTAAATTTTTTAATGTTGTTTTTCCACTGAGTTCCAATAATTTTAGTTATGTAGAATAATCGCTTCGAACGCTAGTGTTGCAGTTTTTGGTTTTCTCATAAACGCCATGTTACCCTGGTAACCAGTGTAAAAGAGTGTTCATGATTGGTTTTTACCTGGATGACAGTTCAAAAATCGCATGTTTAGGTTTTGAGTTGCCAACACTAGTGAAAGATCGCTGTTTTGTTATAAATGTTAAGTTTTTTAATTACATGTTATAGTTTACATTAAAAATAACGTCATGTTATTGGCATGGTTAATATGGTCCACAAGAACAATATCATAAAATTAAATTTAAGATATAAAAACACTGTGTCTACACCAAGCTTGAGTGAAAAAATATAAAATTAATTTAAATTGAATTAATTTTAATATTTGGAACAAACTTCTCCTCTTATTTCCTACAACATTGTATGACATAAGAAATCCTAAAAAACCGTTATTATATTGACACTGAGTATGGTTGAAATTGGATATAATTAATAAAATTAACCCGCTACGGTAACCATTTGGTCTAACGTGTTACTCTCGCATTAGACTAGACTGCTAATGATGGTGAGATCAAGGTTCGAATCTCGGTCGGGTGTACTGAGGATGTTTTTGTCAAAACGGTTTTTCGCTTTAATCCTAAGTATACGTTGGTACACTTACTTTAAATATAACTTACCTAATTTCTAAATTGATCAGCGTAACTAGTATGTAAGCGTATAACCCAAACCGAATAATCATATTTTTATGATCAATTACATTAGTTATCAACAAAGATTTGCTAAAATCAGAAGAAATGAATATTGTACTTTAATTTTAAAAATTGGGGATATCCTTTTGCTCATTAATATAAGAACAAAATTATATAATTAAATCTTTTTTTAGGATTTAATTTAATATGTATACACAAAGTTTCATGTAAATAGTATAAAATATGTGAAAATCTGTTGTTTTTACTTTCTCATATATTAAAAGAAATTATTGTATTCGTTAAAAAGAGCAAACTCAAGATAATGTTGAATCTCTTCGTTTTATATAAATTTTAATTAAACATTAATTATAAACCAAGATTTGCTAAAATCAGAAGAAATGAATATTGTACTTTAATTTTTAAAATTGGGGATAACCTTTTGCTCATTAATATAAGAACAAAATTATATAATTAAATCTTTTTTTAAGATTTAATTTAATATGTATACACAAAGTTTCATGTAAATAGTATCAAATGTGTGAAAATCTGTTTTTTTTACTTTCTCATATATTAAGAGAACGTATTGTATTCGTTCAAAAGATCAAACTCAAGATAATGTTGAATCTCTTCGTTTTATATAAATTTTAATTAAACTAAATGGTAAGACACACTTGCACAAATCTTTCATTTCTTGTATTACAGCTTTGAAGAAAATTTTCAAAAATAGTTTTTTAGTAAATCATCTTTAAATAAATTTGAATAGAGAGAACATACACATCCTCCTGTTAATCTCAATAAACAATCTATATATAAATTTAAAACCATATTGTTAAAATACATTTAACAAAATCCGAATTGTCAATAATAGTTAATTCGTTAACTACCATAATTGTAAAAATCAAAGTTTCCTCATGAATCATGAAAAACTATTCACAGATTCCCATTTGAACTTACTCTTCAAGGTCAATTTCCAAAACATTCAATTTTTTTTTTTACAATTTGTTGCAAGTAAACGATCCTTGAATTAATTTATTTTATATAAATAAAGATGCATTATTATTGATATGTAAGACCATTTCCTGATACTAATTTGAAACAAATCACTAAATCCATTTTTTAAATATCATCATCAGTAAACTACCCTTAGAAAATATCCCCCGCAAAACAAGTAAAAAGTTTTATTTGTCATATTCATGGCAAATACTCCCCAAATATAACGTTTTAGCCATTTTAAAAATTATTCGAATTTTCAAAATTCACTCCTAAATAAAAATTCCTTTATTACATTTTTACCTGTAACAAAATATGTAAGATTATTTGTCGTTTCAAACATTCCCACAATACCCATTTGGAACCAAATTGTTAGGCCACTTTAAAAATATTTCAAGTTTTTGAAAAATAAATCAGTAAACTACCCATTAAAGAGTTTTTACCCTCAAAACAAGAATACAGTGTTAAGTCATGTCAAACATTCCCATTATATCTATCGGAACCAAATCTTAATGGCATTTTTTTTAAATAGTTCAAGTATTTAAAAAAATACCTTTAATTGAAGGATTAGAGTAAAAAATTAGTTTTGTTGAATGGCCTAAATATCAAGTTTGAACAAAATCCATCAAAGTGCCATGGTCAGAGACAGGCAGACGGGAAAAAAGACAGATATGAGGACAAACATAATTGTAAGATCCAATTTTTTGGGTTTATGTTCACATAAAATGTAAAAAGTGATAAAAATCTCGGAGCCGATTTTTTCACAATCACAATACTTTCCCTTGTTATGAGATGATAGAACGTGGATTTTACAAATAGTTCTGTCTCCATATCTGTCCCCATGTATGTCTGCCTGTCTGCCCCTGGCCACGTATCTTAAATGGTTGAATGCATTTGTTTAAACTTGATATTTATATTTCAGGACAATATTTTGATTTTGATCCTCGCACTCAAATTAAGGGTAGATTATTAATGAGTGATTGTTATTAAATTTAAAATATTTTCAAAATAGCTCTAATGATTTAGTTTAAAATGAATAACAAGAATTTGTTTGACACTCTATAGTCTACTTGTTTTGGGGAAAATAATCTTCAAAGGGACATTTTGAAAAATCGAAATATTTTAAAAATGACTCATAAAGTTTTGTTTGAAATGCATTTCTGGAGATATTTTGTTACGGCAAATAGCATTTTATACTTATTTTATGGTAAAATAACTCGTTTATGTGTAGTTTACTGAAGATTAATTTTTAAAAACTCTTTTATAATTAAAAAAATGATAAACGATTTGGCTCCAAATGGGAGTCTTGGGAGTGGTTGACATGACAAATTGCGCTGTATACTTGTATTTTGAATACCATTCCTCCTAAATGTAGTTTAATAATTACTTATTTAAAAAAATTGAGAATACTTCTAATATGGTTCTAATGAATTGATTCCAAAATAATATCTTGGGAGTTTTTGACATGACAAATAACATTGTTTACTTGTTTTTGGAGTAATCATTCGATTATGAGTATTTTACTAATGACAAATGTTTCAATATTTGAAATGTCTTATTTTTAAATAGCTTCAACGATTTGATTCACATTGTGTAGCTTATCTAGTAGGTTTTTAAAACTTAAAAGTATTTGTATTTATTGGTTTTTTACAAAAGCATTCATTTAATAGTAGTTTACAGAAACTGATTTTTGAAAACATATATTTTTACTTTTCCATATCAAGATAAATTATTGTAATCCTGAAGACTTTTGACCTCGAGATTTTGATGAATATTTACGATTTATTCTTGACAGAACAAAAAAAAATTGGATTTGATGATTCTGTCTGTCCGTCTCTTCTTGGTGATGGCTTTATAACAGCTAGATAGATTCGGTTCATTCTTACTATTTAGATTTGATAGGGTTATATCTTGGAAGGTTTTTTTATTTCCACCCTAACTTTCAAATTAAAGATAATTAACTTTTAATTGATTTTTTGAATTCCATATTTTTCAAAAATGACTCAATGATTTTGTTTAAAATGAATATTTATTAAGTGTTGGACCTCCAAACAACAATTCTTTGTTTTTGGGTGAGAATACGTTAAAGGTAGTTTACCAATAAGACATTTTTGAAAATGAGAAATATCATGAAAAAGAATAATGAATTTGTTTAAAATGTATATCGGAGATGTGTTTGGCATGACTAAAAAGATTTGTATACTTGTTTTTGGGGGGGAAATTGGTTTAAGGGTAGTTTACTGATGACCTTTTTTATGTATAAAAAAATGAATATTTAAAGTATATGGCTAGAGCAATTGGTTCCAATATTCGGTATCCGTTAATATTTCTACATTACAAATAATTATAAATAATTATTTAAGATTTTTTTTATTATAGTTTAATGATGATTGATTTTTGTAAAATTTGATTTATTTTAAATTATTTCAAAAGATTTTGTTTAAAATGGGTATCGGGGGACTATTTTACATGACCAATTTTAATATATTTATTTTTCTAATATAAAATAATTTAAGGGTACCGTTAATTTACTTGATATTAATAATTAATTAAAAATTGAATTTTTCTGAAATTGGCCTTGGGGATCAAGTTTAAACTTGATATTTGAGATTGTTTTATATGATAAATAAGAAAAAAGTTTATTTTTACAAATTAATTTTTTTAGGAGAGTTTACAAAAAAAACTTAGTTTTGAAAATTTAATATTTGTTAAAAAAATTTAAACAATTTGGTTTATAGTTAATAGATAAAGAGTGTTTTTTGTGAGTGACAAGATTATTTATTTGTTTTTATAAGGAAAACTTACTTGGGGGAGTGGAATTATAACTATTTTAAATAGTTACCCTTATAGTACATCTCAAACAAGCAACCTTATTAAAAAATAATATTTGTATCCAATTGAATTATACCCACTAAATCGGAATTATATCTATTTGGAATGGTTACCATTCCAGTATATCTTAAATAAGCGACAATATTGAAAATACGAAATTCTTTCCACCGGAATTATACTCACTAAAATCGGAACTGTACCAATTTGAAATGGTTAGCACTCCAGTATTTCTCGAACAAGCTACCTTATTGGAAAAGTGGAATTATACACTCCACCCGAGATTGAAAGGTAGCCACTTATAATTCACTGAGCCCGCGAGGTATGATACTCCTCCACACATAACTGTAGGATAGTTTGCCTAGCTACACCCAAGGCCTAAGTTAGAGAAGGCCTTATGTCGATAAATTATTTCTTGACGGTTGGGAAGGAGTGATGGGGGAGGGGTTGTGTCTTTTAGCGATGCCCGAATCGTTTGATTTAATAAATTAATTTTACTTTATTGTTCTGATAATGATAAAATCAATAACTAATATTTACATACTAAGTTAATTAATTATGTTTGCTCTCATTAACATACGGGCTGTTTTTTTTTTTTAGCTATTAAAAGTTTGACCGCGTCAAACGTTATTTGGGTACTGTTGCCCACATTGATTGGTTTCACATGGTAACATAAAGCAAGTCTCCCCTTTTCCAGAATCTTCATTACTCTTTATAGCCAATAATAAATTTATTAATGATTAATTATTATATTCCACATATGTAACTTAAATAACAGATTAACTCTAAAA
>CABFVX010002120.1:27240-92453 GCA_902151425.1 Timema shepardi | reverse complement strand
CCCCCCCCCCCCTTAATACACTTCTACCCTTCGTTATTCTGAACATTCGCAATTTTAGAATGACTATTTACACTATGGCCGTCTCTTATAAGCTGAAGGGTGACCTGGTGGTCTAGCGGTAAGGTGTCAGACTTCTGTGCTGGCGGCCAGGGTTCAATCCTCGGTCCCGGCACAGATTTATCTGATTTGAATCCCACGTTAAACTGTAGGTCCTCCATTTCATCTCACAATCACCCTATCCATTACACATTAGCGTAAGTGCGTATAACCCGAGCGGGTAGTAAGACGCGGTGCTAATAATAATAATAATAATAATAATAATAATGTAAGCTGAACCATAGTGGAATAATACAATATACGCTTGATACCATGCAGAGTATTACTAAACTCTAAAATCACTATCAAGTTTTTTTTAAATTTGGAAACTTTATTTTGACGCATGGCCTTTCATTTTTTATCACTCCTTATTGAGATTGTCCGTTTTATTAGAATATTTCTTTCCAAGAAGTTGTCTCACAAGAAATGTCAAGTTTTCCGCCTCAGTTCCTTTGGTTTCGTTTTATTACTCATAAGGATTATGTTAAAGGATTTTTTCTGGATACAACCTTACCTAGAATTATTGAGAATATACTGCAGTCCCATCTTTAGCAATTCAGCCCAGCCCTTTAACTGTTATTGATGCATAATGAAATTACCCAATTTTATGGTTACACAAAAATGTTATATAAATGTGTACAGCGAGCCATGTAATAAGCTAAGGAAAGCCATAATATTGAAGATTAAAAGATGGTCGTCATATTCGATGTCATATATTTTTCCATCTTCGGCAAGAAATTGTATTTTATTAACGTTACGTCAATAACAAGTTCGAATGAAGTGAATATCTAATTTTTTTCTTCTGTCTTAGCGTCATACTACCAGTCTGAATTATCTGACTCCTCACCTAGGGGGGTCTATATACGGGTAGTCCAGCCAGTTGCAACAGAGGAGAGTTTTATAATACTCTCTCCAGCACAGTGGTGGTTCTACTATAAGGCTAACCAGGCTACCACCTATGACCCCTGTACCATCTACTTCATACCTTGTGGACTATTTGAAATGTGTGCCAATAGATGGCCCTTCGTGCCCACTGAGGTCAGAGGTGGAGTGTAGAAGGATAGGTCAGTGATGTACGGATTGTTGAACAGGTCAGGGCTTGCCCGTGCGCCTAACGAGATAGAAGAGTGTTATATGAAACACATTTCTTGAGCGCCCAGTGGGCCAATGTGATAGTGTTTAGGGTGTTTTGTTTCAATTGTCTTACAATATTGTAAATTTTCAATATATACAATATACAATATATACAATAGCGAAACCGATAACCAATTGCGCTACACATGTGTAAAATATTTTTTTGACTCACGGATTTAAATTTTATAATTTTTGTCTTCATTTATCTATACAGGATCAATAAAAATATCGATATTGGGTCCCCGAGGGTCAACACTTCGTATTAAAATTTTTACTTTCGATCAAAATTTCAGGCAGTTCCTTAGAGGATGCACATCTTATGGTTATCGCATTGCTATTTAAATTTCTCTTTTATACATTTGTAATCCAAGCTCTAGAATTAGAGTGATTCAATACAAATAAAATAAATTTAAAGTTATCAAAAATTTTAGAAAAATAGGAGTGCGAAGTGTAAAACAATATTATGTTTTTGTTGTTAAATATAGCAGGGTACACAACCCATCTCCAACGCACGCCAGTCACTCCTAGAAGAAGGGTAATATCACTGTCCTCCTTCAGAAATCAATTTAGTTTTAATACGACGAGGTCGAAGGCTAAGTTAAAAGGGACATTAAAATTATGCATATCTAAACCTAGGGATAAATGGCATAACTAGAATAGTAAAAAGTTCAAGTCTTAAAGAAACTTTGCTTTTATTTCAGCCAACATCTTATTAAAGAACATATCACTTCTTTAAAGAATCTAAGCATATTCTTTTTTAATACAATATCTGTAAAAGCTGAAGTGCAATAATAACAATCTATGATTATTGTTTTTACAAGAAAACTTTCCATGAACATACGTGAATTAACTTTTAATGCCTAACATTATCAATATGGCGTATGACAACATATAATCCTTTCAATGCCTAGCATTATAAATATGGCGTATAACACCATATAAACTTAAATGAGATTTCCCAACAATGACCTATTCTAGTGCTAGTCAAAATTGTAGCTAACAGCATTAAAGTTCCGTGGTTACCCCATAAATGAATAGCCTACGCATGACGTCTCCACAAATAAATAACAAAAACTTATTATGGAATCCTCCAAAAGTAGATGCCATACTAACTTCAAAATCCTGATAAATAAACTTAGAAATCCATTCATTAAAGTTAAGGATAATTCCTAACTTTATTATTAAACTTTCCTGGCCTAAATATTATTAACACTCTGCCAACATTCAATAACTATGAAACATAACTCCTAAGCTAGATACATAAAGTTAAATATATAAGAATAGTTATCAACGTCACGCATTCTAAAAACTGAATAGTTAGGACCTAATATTATAAAATAACTTCCCAATATTGATACTAAGTCAACAAGCGTTGAAACACAATTCATAAAGTTAAATAATTAAATCAAAGTTCATACGCACAATTTAACTAACATTAGAAAAAATTCAAAACTAACATTAGAAAAAAACTTCCCCACATTACTTTTGTATTTTAGGTAAAGTCCTATTTCCCTACAATCCACACGTAACATAAGTGAAGTTAAACTCAATGTTTAGTAAAACGAACGAAGATTCATATAAGATATCAAAAACAATATTTACACGTAAAACGATCAAAAGGGAATTTAGAAAGATTACAATATTTATATTTGTGCCAAAATAGAATTTCTCCTTACATTGTATAAGTATGTCCTTGAAGCCTACGCTTCGTATAATGTCCGAGCCTAATCCAAGAGTGGTCTCTTTCTTTATGAACGGTCTTTTATATGGTGCAAAACTCATCGAACACTCGAGACGGGATTACACAAGGGTGGGGGATCACCGAGTTAAAACACACGAAAAGGGGGAAGTGCGCAGTAATAGAACTTTTAGAAGCTTCGGAAGCCTTCTGGCAAGGCCTAGGAGTTTCTACCCTTTTCTACATGTCCATGTTGTTATTGCGACGGGTGGTGGTGTCTAGTGGCAAGATGCGGCACTAGACATGGCTTTCTCAGATGTTTCCATGTTGTTATTGTGTGTGGACGTGTCGTTCTTTTCCGCGCGCTCGTCCGGTTGGTGAAATTGGGTAAGTGATGTTTTGATTAACTAACCCAATTAAGGATACCTTGTAGCAATAATTGCTACACATTTTGACCAATAAAATAGGTAATTATTGACTATCAGTCTAAAATGAAAGATACAGATCATGGTGGATCTAGGAAGGGGTGTGGGGGACGTGAGCCCCCTTCAAGAAGTTTAACCAATTAAATCAATGTTAGAGTTCCTAATTGTTTTATTGTCACGTGATACTATCTCACTTACTAGATTTTATTTTTTAAAATTTTTATTGGTAATATTAATGTTTAATATATGGTAAATATTATAATATTTCAGACAATCACATTAAATATTAAAATGGTTTAAATAGACTTAAATGAATTGACCCAAATTTAAGTTGCGAGCCTCTTACTTTGTTGCACAAAGGTTGCTTAGGTTTAGATCTAGTTTATCATATTCTTATTACTAATTCAATTATTACTAATAAACAAAGAATGATCAAAAAATTAATTTATTTTTAAATAACGTAAAAAATAATAACGTAAATAAATATTAAACGTTCCTTACTAAACAAATCAAATATTTTTCAAAAATCTTAATGCTACCCAAGCAAACAAATGTAAAAATATATTAACATCAAAATTAATCTTAAAAATACCACCGAGAATTTATGGTTTAACCACCAAGGCGTTGCTAATGAAATTACACCTAGATTTGCCAAAATTAAATATAAATCTAACAATTTCAAAATCAGTAAATTTAATAAATCTGTTTAAAATGCCAAGATTAAGAATGAAATATCTTAATGATACAGAAAACAACAGTTCCTCAATATGCAAGCTTATTAGTTAAATCTTGAACTTAGTAACTCAATACAACCCATTTTTTGGAAAAAACATCTAACTTTATATTCAAGACAAAATCAATAAAATATTAATGATAAAACACCACACTCTCAAGAATAAAATTGACATTCTTATTAAGCAACAAAAACCCATAAAATCTGCAACTACCCCACAAGTCCACAAATTCTACCTTAGAATCTTAAACCTAACAAATCTCAAACTTTCTCCCGATGAAGAATTTATATTTAAAAAAGTTACAAATTCAATTGCCTTAACTATTCTCTTATTAACAAAGTCCATTCTTATATCATTGACAGTGAGAAAGAGATTAAACACGTTGATCCTGAAATAAAAAATCAAACCAGGTATCTCATTGCTAACCAAATACATAAACTTATTATAAATAACCATAAAAACAAACCAAACCAAAAAGAACACGTTATCCTCAAGCAACTCAATAATAAATTCAAACGAGATAACATCATCAATTTTAAAGCAGATAAAGTAAATACCATTGTTCTCATAAATCGTATAAATTAAGTTTAAAAAACTATGGACTTCATCAATAATAACAATATTTCTGAGTTAAAAGCAATCCCACTACCAAATACCAAAAATCAATCAAAACTTCGCTTAAGAAAGCACCTTTAATCTTCTCTTCCAAAGATTTGTTCAAATTTATTAATATGAATCCAAAAGCACTTAATTTTACATCTCAACATGCCACAGCATATAAGAAAGCCAATCATTTAGCCAAAATACTCCAGCATAATTTGCAACTTCCATACACTTACAACGTATAACGTTATTATGACTTAATTGAAAAACTTAAAAATATTCCTCTAAATGGTCCATCGAAATTTCTATCACTAGATATTTCTAACTTGTACACAAATGCACCAGTAAATGAAACCATTAACTTTACCAAAACCATTAAAAAAATAATACTTCTTCTGATTACATCAAACAAATTACATCTGTACTCAAATTTGTTGCCGATCAAAACTATTTCCAATTTAACAACAAATTTTAATCTCAAACAGATGGTCTAGCAATGGATTCTTCTATTTCATGTCTTATGTCTGAAATTATCTCACAACACAATAATGATAAAATAATAAACCAACTCAAAAATATCATCGACATAAAATTATACTGTCAATATGTTGATGATATCCTCATAATGTATGAATAAGATCCTCATTCACTTTCACCTGATTTGATTCCTAATCTCAATAATATCCATTCTCAACTTAAATTCACCTTAGAGCATGAAATCAATAATATAATTAACTACCTTGATATTAATATCAACCTAAACAAGCATAACAATTTTGAATATAAAATCAACAGAAATCCTATGCATACTGATGCAATCTTTCCGAATGATTCTAATCACCCTACAATCCATAAAAGAGCTGATTACAATAGTCTTATATATAAACTACTCCTTATACCTCTCAACAAAGTGAACTTCAAAAATGATCTCAACGTTATTAAACAACTTGATGTTTGCAATGGTTACTCCCATTCATTATTTTACCAAATTATTAAAAAAAANAAAAAAAATCACAACTTAACAGTAAATACACTCTCAACAATTATAATGAAAATTCAGAAATCAAGACCAAATGGATCAAGTTCAACTACACAGGAAAATAAATTAATAGAATCACCAACATTTTCCAAAAACACAAATTAAAGGTAGCCATGAGTACTAATAATACGAGTAACATCAAAAGATATATCAACAACTCTAACCTAAACAAAACCAACCAATATGAAAAAAGTGGCATGTATCAAATCACCGGTGATTGCAACGGCGTATACATAGGTTAATCTGTATGAGAAATTTCTACTAGTTTTTATGAACACATGAGGGATTTTAAATATGATATGAATAAATCAAAATTCTCTGAACATCTCAAACAGTCAGGACATCAACCTGATCCAATGAACAAAAAATTGAAACTAATTTACAATACCTCAAAAGGTACAACAACGAACACAGCCGAAAATACTTTTATTCAAACTGCATTTTTAAATAATAAAAATGTATTGAATGAGCAAACAATTTTTGAAAACCAAATACTCATTAGTACCATAAGAAAACTCCCTCAACATACCAAAATAAAAAATAAAAATATTCCATTCCTCTCTGCACCCGCCCATCCTTCCATAGTAGTTAATGACCTGTTCGGGCAAGTGTCGAAAAGACTTGAACAATTTTTTTTACTTCCTTTTTTTTGTCATTCTCTTTTCCAATCCATGTAGTATATTAATTAAAATCAAATTCAAAGAATATATATCTACTATCTCACTTCACAATAGCCCAGTACATAATATCTTCCTACATGTATAATATCTTTGACTTCTTATTATATTGTTCCAGAATGGTCTTCTCTCACCTTATAAATACACGTTAATTATAACTCTCATATCAGTTTCCTTAATTACACAACAGGGGATAATAAATTACATAGTTTTATATATCTGGTAAATATGTTATTTCATAATTATTCTTTGTTCTATATTAGAAAGTATTAACCTTCACTAAGTTTGCATGTTATACCACATTGGCTAACTCATTGTGTTTTAAGTATGATTTCATTTTGAGAGTTTCTTCTTTTTCATTAGACCTGATACATAACGTTGCAGTACTTGCAGCAGTAACCAAGGAAAAGGGAAATACAGCTAAGAAATAAATTCAATTTTTATATTTTTTTCAAATTCAATAACTTGTTCTGTCAATTCTCAAAATAACACAGAAATACGAAATTTGCATGATCACATCATCATTTGTTTTTTAAAAACCTAGTTCTAAGTATAACTTTGATTTAAATCTCTACAATTTAAATATATACTGAATTGTTAGATGTTTGTTATACTTTAAAGACATTCACAACTATAAAGTATCATAAAGTGTAATTAATATGATCAATTTATTTCAATTATCAATCAAATAGTGTGCATTTTTATTGTATTATCATACATATTTATGTATTTCATGTTAATCTAATACAACTTGTATAATATAATTTCACTAAAAATTGAATTTTATTTGTAAATACTTGTTAATGTGTAAAATATTCAGTACAACAAAATTTTTAGAAAAATCCAACATTTATTTAAAATTAAAAACAAGAATTATAAATTCAACTATAGCAATTTGTCTTTATATTTAGTACCTACTGTATACTGCAATTACTAATAAGTAAATATTTTTTCACAAAACTTTTAATTTAATTTTTGATCCCACTTATCTATTTGTTGAAAATTGTATGTATTTCTTATAAAAATTAAATAATAGCCTTGTAGCTGTGGGTGGACCCCCTTTGTCTCCCAGAAACCAATATTTTTTAGACCCAGTCCACCACTACCTGAGAGGAGTCTGTAACATCTGTTGATTCATCCAATGTTATTGATAAACATTCAAAATTTTCAGCAGTTTTTTTTTAACTGCAGAGAAATGTTAGCCCCAAGATCTTCCGTTTGGTGAACAACGGCATTTTCTGACAAACTTATTTTATTGAACAAAGAAGCTTTGTCCGCACGTACTTCCTCAACAGCTTTAATAATACCATTTTTATCAACTGTCCATCAGTGAATGGTTTCCCTGCCTTAGTTTGAACCTGGGCTACTTCGAAACTTGCCCTTACAGCCGACTCATTTTTCTGAGTTTGTTTTGTAAATATTTGACGTTGAAAATTTAATTTTTCTCATGGAGTCCACTTTGTATGAAAGCATCTTACCAGTGAATTCCGAATATCTACTGCGATGCTTACTATTACAGAGGCTACATATGTTATACTCTTTAAGAACACCATTGGTATTCCTGCAAATACGAGAATACCTTATTGTTATTTTCAACAACAAAGTAATAAACACAGCACTTACCTTTAAAAACACGGGACTCCACATACACTTTTTTTTTCCTTTAGCATTCGACATGATAACTATCTCAAATCAAAGCACAGAACCATTCAAACATCACAAATACCACGCACTAAATACGTAACACTCAAAATTAAGTGTTGCCAAACATATAATAGATGTTGCCAATTACTAAATTATTAAGTATAGAGGCTAGCGCTATAGTGGCCGAAATGAGAGCTCACATTTCTTTAGTCTACCGGTATATTTTACCAGAGGCATTAAAAGTAACAGTTTCGTCCTCAGTGGCTTGGCTGCTTACAGTTCATATTTATTTTAAATCTGATTATCACAAGTTGGTGGAAACATAGTAGGGCTAGTTATCATAATATTTTTAATTGGTTTTACGGGCTGGTCAAAAACAACACGCCCGCCAGCCCACGGACCGTAGGTTGGAGAGCCCTGCTCTAGATCATACCATCATACAGATCAGACGTGTCTTGAACACTCGATCATACGATCATATAGATCCGACGTGTCTGGAACACTCCCGATCATACCTTCATACAGATCGAATGTGTCTAGAACACTCGCGTTCATACCATAATGTATTAATAAGCTAATTAATTGTTATTATTGGGTAAAAATACAGAGAAATATTAATGTTGTTTACATAGTTTGATTTTACAGCTTTCAATAGCATAATTATAATCATTTAAAAGTTTCCCTTCCCTTTAGATGAATATGAAAATATAAAACTTTTTGGCTAGTTTATGATACGTCTTTTAAATGAAAACATGATTTCAAATGAAACAAAAGTTTTTTCTGAGGAATATTGGCAAAGCTTTTAAATTTTCAGAGTATCTCGGGGTAATTTCACCACTTTTTTAATTCAAAAATATTGTTTTGATCCGCAAAGCTAGTAAAATCACGTGTATGTATAACATCATTTCTTTCTATATATTTTGAATCTTAAGTGTGATTATTATTCTTGATTAAATTGTTTAAGTCCGCAATTTTTAATGACATAGCACAATCTAACAATTTGCATATTTTGCTATTCATAAATAAGTAAATATATTTGCAGATGACGTCTTACCATAAATGTGTATTTACTAGTTATATTAATTTTTGCTACCAAGAAAAATAAATGGTATGGTGCACCGCACAGACTTTCTCTATATTTTATCTTAAAATAGATATATTAACTATAAGCACATAAGAATGGCGAAACAAAATAGTATACAATGTTTCAGATACACTCCACTAAAGAAAACATTTTGAAAATAGCAAGATATTTGTTCACCAAAGAGCATATCAACCAAATTCAGATTTCCACAAAAATAGATAATTGTTTTATTAAAAATGTCTCAAATAGCAGATCTTTATTTTTAATAGTACTACATTAATGCAATGATAAATGATTTTATATCTCAAATAATTGCAGAGGTAATATTAAATCTGGAAATTTCAGTTCATATAAAGTATACTTATGGTAATTTAATGGGTAAATAAGAATACATTTTATTTATAATATTAATAAGTGCCTAGATACAATATTTAATCAAAATCGTCCTAACAGATTTCGATAAAATCGATTTAATCTATTTTTTTTATTTCATTAAGCTACCCTTAATTTTGGAGTTTTATATCTAATTGCATAAACTCCCTGGGTGGCACCTTTGAAAATACTATACACCAAGTTTTAATGTGATTAGTAAATTTGTTTCAGCTCTAGTCAGAGATACAGATATTTGGCATTACTGAAATAAATTTTTCTGTTACAGGGTGTTATGAAACGTCGACATACAACATAATCTTGAGTTCAAATATTTGACGATCACAATACTTCTCTCTTCGAGGGTTCGAGAAAAGGTAAAGATTCGAGTTAATCAAAAAATAATCTTGCACAAGCCAACATTATATTAGACTTGAAGAGTCAGATCTAAATACATAGATTTCGCTGACCCCAGTAAGATAACAAACTTAACCTGTAGAAATAATAAATGAAACTTAACCTGATACTTATTCGTCTCCCCCATCGATTAAACTACACAAGATCGGAGAGCTAGTTCCCCAATACAAATTTATCAATTCAATATTCAAGTACAATAAGATACGTACGAACTTACTTCATCTTCTCACAGTAATAACACACTATCTGCACCACCAGTGACTAAGAGATTACCAAGTCCGCACAGAGTCTCCACCACCACGCAGGCGTTGATATAGGATATAGGTCGACCTGGAGACCGGCGGTTCGCGTCCCACGTTTCTAAGGTAACCGCCAATGTACTTTCAGCCAGAAAGATAAAGATGAACATATTATTATTATTATTATTATTATTATTATTATTATTAGCACCGCGTCTTACTACTCGTTCGGGTTATACGCACTTACGCTAATGTGTAATGGTAGGGTGATTGTGAGATGAAATGGAGGACCTACAGTTTAACGTGGAATCCGAACCACGGTGGAGACCTGGCATTCCTCACATAAGATGAACATAAAAAATCATTGTTGAAGTGGAGAATTAAGTTTGAGAAGTCCCAGAAGAAAATAGGGTATTTATTAGTAGGTCTTGGAAAATGGGATGTACTAGCACTAGTAGCACGTACTAAGGTTCCATCTTAGTACGTTATATATGTATAAAAGTGTTACACGACACAGAACTTATACTTAAATGTTAATGTTGAAAAAATATAATATTATGTAATGTTCATGTTTTCACTGCCAATATATATTCTTATAGATAACTTCCGAATATACATGGGGTTGAAAATGAAATTTAATATTGGCAGTTAATTGATGAAATTTACTCTTTATGTTAAAAGTTACGTAACACATGTTGGATGGGGAGGGGTCAAGATAAATGTGTAATTGGTGTTATCTGGGTGGGGAGAATAAAATTATTATTAGCACCGCGTCTTACTAAACGTTCGGGTTGTACGCAGGGAGGATAAAAATAGTAATAAAAAGCGTTACGAAGTTTATTGATGACACCTAGAAACATCTGTGATATATTGGCTGTATATCGCTACCGCTATGTTTGAAAGATTCACTGATGCATCTAGTGAAAGCAATATAAAGTACAAGAGGAATAAAATTATATTACTTAGGTCTTACGAAATATGAAAATTAGGCTTATGTCTCAGATTTATGATTTTCAAAACATGAAACGTCATATATTTGGTTCCGAATATTTGGGAAAACCAACAAATTTATGGTTTAGTAATTTAGGCATGAACAACGCCTGTAAGGTCTGAAATAAATATTTTTACACGAGATGTAAAAAAAACTTATATATCTTGAAATATTTGAGGTACAACATGAAAAGGGTATATAGTTAGAAACTCTTTTTCTTTTAGTTTTGCATGGTTATTTTATATTAAATAAATTATGAGAATTATTTAAAATAAATTGAAGATAAACTACAGAACAATAGCACCTCCTAATTATATGTAATTGCCTTTTGAATTTTCTGAGTTTTTTAGTTCAATTCACACACTGCCCGATCTTGAAGAGCACAGTATTGTTAGACATTTGTGACGTGGAAAACTGAATAGTAGTGTAAGTCAGCTCATCCACATAAAATCGATAATATTGCTTAAGAGTAAGCTCATAATGTAAAGAGAATATACTTCTTCCTTTGTATAGTTCACTAAGCTAGATATCGTTGTACTTGCCTAGACTACGTTAATTTTTTTTATGTCCAACAACAATTTATTATACCATAATATACTTTTGTGTGACAAAACTATTTACCCACAGCAGTGGTCGATCATTCTGAGGTATTATTTATTCTCTTTACACTTTGTCACGGTTATTAATCAGGTCAGTGGTCGAATCCTGGTAAAATTAACTGGCATGAGTCCAACATCTTATCAACGTGCCCTCTGAGCTAGGGTTCCTGGGTTTCAATATCCGCATTGTCAAATATTTATTATTAGTAAACTTTCAGATGTGGTACTTAATGTTGGGTTGTTTTTAGAATTAAGATAGTTTGTATGACGTGTGTTGAAACAGAGTGGGTCCGAATGAGTTAGACTTTTAGTAACTTAAAAATTAACACTCTAACTATTATTATTAGCACCGCGTCTTACTATCCGTTTGGGTTGTACCCACTTACGCTAATGTGTAATGGTAGGGTGATTGTGAGATGAAATGGAGGACCTACAGCTTAACGTGGAATCCGAACCACGGTGGAGGCCTGGCATTCCCCACATTCACAAGATGTCTTGTCAGAGGTGAAGGAAGGGTTTGGTAATCAGATAAATCTGTGCCGGGACCGAGGATTGAACCCCGGCCGCCAGCATAGAAGTCTGACACCTTACCCTTAGACCGCCAGGTCACCAACATTCTAACTGAAAAGTACATATTCACTAGCTAAATAAACGCAAAATACATACTACTGCACCTTTTCACTTTTTGATTATAATGTCACTCAAGTGAACTCCACTGAACATAAGGAAAACCTCAGCACGTTGTCTATCACTTAATTCAGCATATATTGTATAATTGTTTCCACCCCATCCTGTATAATCTGCGTTTTTGAAAAATACACATAAAATACACCTAATATGATAATTATATGAAGTTGGTTTTATCTAGTGATTTTTTCATATATCTAGGCAAATATTGGTTCACCTACTCTTTGTTAACTTTACTCATTGATAAGACTATATTTTTTTATTAATAAATAGTAAAAGATGTTGATAGCCAAAACACAGTCTTCTGACTTATCACTGCGTCTTGTAAATATAGAGATAGCCCCGCTGAGGTTAGCACCAATGAATACCCCTACTGATAACAGTCGGAAATGTGAAACAAGATCTTCTGGAAAGACGACACACATCTGTTTGGAACTTGCCTTACAAGGCTGTCTACCAGTCATGAGCTATTGGTGTTACATTTTGTTAATTATTTTGGTACATATCTACATGGTGTTTGGTGATTTAATGTTAACTGTTATCTAACGTAGAAATAAGGCTGGAAATTACTTCTTATTTTATACCCAATCTAATAAGGTATGGGTGAGTAAGGTAATTGTTTAAAAAAAAGTGCACACACAGTCGTATAGATTTAAGCGAACAAGACAATCTTGTTTAACTGACTTGTAAAAACCATTTTTAGTCCGACATCACAGAATTCAGACCCCACCCTACTAATCATAAGGGTGATTTAATGCAGTGTTTGTTTAAAATAGGTTTATAATAATAATAATAATAGTCGCTTAAGTGGCCGCATGGGTTAAGGCACTACTTCTGCAAAAGCCTATGGAGCCGATGAAAATTACGGGGAGATTGTGGTTCAATCCTGGTCGGATGTACTGAGGGTGGTTTTCCCTATATGATTTCTCACTCACCCTTTCCACGCAATTGTGGGTACAATTACTCTAGATTCAACATTCCTCATTCCTAAGCCATTAGCGTAATTAGTACATAAACGTATAGCCCAAATGGGTAGTAAGACACGGTGCTAAAAAAATAATTTTATGATAGTAAAAATAGAACAAACATAACAATAGACAATTATTGACAAAACAAGTTTCAACTGTATTGCCATATAATATATACATTTGTTTAGCTTGGTAAATTTCTGATAATTAAATTGTCAATTTGTCTAGAAAGGATAAAATCTCACAACTGTAAGCTCCATAAGATTTGTAGATTCTACTTTAATTTAAGAGTAGAGTGACTTATAACTACCTTATCAACTAACTACAACGTACACATAATTTTAAAAAGTGCCATATTAAAATTTTAATGACGTCCAAGCTTTTTAAATTATACTTGCACCTTTATAACTTATTACAGTATTAAACATTACACCAATGTTTTAGTTTTGAGGTGTGTATTATTCATAGAATGAACATATTATAGAGGATTTCATTATTTTTATGAGCATTGCTTAACCATAAAGAGGGATTAATAGGTATTTTAAAATAAAATTATATCATAGCCACCGAGCAATATTTGAATGTTAGTATTGACTTATATATCTCGATTGGACGCACGTGCTATAATTGCTAATTTAGCATGTATGAAGTAACATACTCGAGAGGCTGTAGTAGAGCGCTGACAATTCATAACAATGTGTGAACTAGCAAGGAATAAAGGGGCCAATATCGTGGTATATCAGGTCTGGACATTTTGGCAAAGGAGCGTCACAATCTCATCTATTTCATGGGTGATCACTCTGTCGAACACCATACCTAGAAAGACGACATCTTCAACTTATCTATATTTCTGTCCCTTAGAGGGCATTGTTGGAGCCTAGGGTCCTGGGGTTGAGTTTGGTAGAATACCCCATAGTAACAGTCAACTTGGATGGTTTACGTATTTACAAGTTAAGCTAGCTCTTCCACGAGTACGGGTGCCTATTCTTCTGACTCTTTATATTAGGACTAACATCATATTTTTACATCATCTTTTAGTATCTTCTATTACACCAAAATTCGCGACAGTTAATTTTATTTAGAATTTTATGTTATAAAATTAATATTTATATTAAATCAACTATAATTTATGTGATGAACATATTTTTAAAGAAAAGATAGAATACATTAGAAATATAAGCTGGATGTATTTGAAATCAAGTGGTACAAACTATTTCCTCTGATATTCTAGTAAAAGTATTTATAAAGCATCCCTGACATTTTTAAAAAAATATGTGTTGTGTTACATACTTGCATGTAAGATATGTTCTTTAAGCTTTATTTGTTTTGTTTATTATATTTAATTTCTGTATTAAAAGAGTATTGTGTATTAAAGTTTTGAATTACTAGCATATAGAATATTATCTGTAGCATATAGATTAAATGTAAAATTATTTTAGGTATTTAAAAATTCTTGTTACATAGGATATTATAGTTGCCATGATTTCTTTACATCAATTAGTTTGATTTGTAGATTATTTTATATATAAGATTAAAATAAAACCATAAGCGTAGTAATTTTAGTTGATATATATTTGTTAATAGTGCGTTATTGTTTTTTGTTGGTGTTCTGCTAAGTAAATTATTAAAAATTCTTTTAATATGTATAACTATGTGCATGTGAATGCTTTTTGACATAACCTATTTTGTATTTGTAAAATATTTAGCATAAATTTCATATCAGCAACATAATGTCCGGTGTGGACTCTTTTTATAAATGTAAGCTTTTTGTTGTATTTATTTGGCAAATCCTCCAATGAAGTACAACATTTAGTTAGTGTTGTTTGGGGCGGTATGTGTTTCGAGTGCACTTATTGAAACCTTTTACACTTACAATGATTCTAGGGAGATTAATATATACAAAGCATCACAAAATACTTTTTTTTAAGCCTGCCATAAGACTGATACCAATAAATTGTATTATAAAATAAAATATTTATTCTTTACCTATATCTCAAATATTTAGATATGATATCAATATTTATATTTAATATGTAATTTTGGAACATTTTCAAACTAATCTGGAAGTTTTAGATACTAAACTTCTTCAATAAATTAAATTTACCTTAAATAATACATCACATAAGTCATTTTATTATTTCACATATAGCAACACATATATATTTATGCTATGTTTCAATATTTAAACATGAAAATAATGCTCGCATTTAAAAAATTATAGACTGTCAGTAAATAATTTATGACAGGGTCATATAAAAAATAATATCAAACAGCAACTAACTTAGGAGGAACTATGCATGTACCCTAATTGATAAAAACTCCTGGGAATTGATAATACTTTGAAATTTTCAGCAACTTTGGATGCCCTTTTAGTTTATATTGAAACCTTTTTTTATTTACTTGTCAATTGCTTGGTTTCACAGTGAAATGCTTATAATTTATATTTACAAATATGTATTAGTGTCTCTCTCAATTTAGATATCTACCGACAATAATATGGTACCGCGAGTTATGGAAATCAACTATTGTTTAGAAATTTACGATTAATAAATTTTAATGGAGCTGTTACCCTGTTTTATTGATTGACTTTTCATACTTTCTTTTCCCCTGTAATATTATTTAATTGATATTAGTTTTAGTACTCTACAACCAATTTTTTTAATGCTGTACTTAGTTCATGCAGTGAGGTCCTTTAATCTTGGTATAAAATATATTTGTACAGCCTGATTTTGGTTGTAAAAACAGTTAATAAAATACTAATATATTTATTTGCAACCAACAGTGATAACATTTTACTATATTATTTTTGTTGTTTTATAACCTATAGGAAATGAAAATATACATCAGAAGTGACAGCTGCAGATAACATGATTTGACGTATAAATATATTAAAGTTGATTTATTAAAATTAGAAACTTACTTCTACAGTTATTCTTATCAAAATCATACTATATATCTATTGATATCTCTATTAAGGTACCATTTTTTAACTAATACTATATTTTATCGATATAATGCCTAGTGTGGTTAGTATGCGGTACGCTCTGAATAATATACAAAATAAATTTTATTGACAAGGCCCAATGCATGTACAGTCTAATGTTAACTTAAATAAAATAAAATACATGTTCTAAAACAGATTATCTTTATTTTATGGTACTTTGCTACCATTTATACTAATGTGATTATTATATATTTACTTACCATTGTTCATCTATTTTTTCCTATACAAGTATACATTATTATTATTATTATTATTAGCACCGCGTCTTACTACCCGTTCGGGTTATACGCACTTACACTAATGTGTAATGGTTGGGTAATTGTGAGATGAAATGAAGGACCTATAGTTTAACGTGGAATCCGAACCACGGTGGAGGCCTGGCATTCCACACATTCACAAGATGTCTTGTCAGAGGTGAAGGAAGGGTTTGGTAATCAGATAAATTTATGCCGGGACCGGGGATTGAACCCCGACCGCCAGCATAGAAGTCTGACACCTTACCCCTGTACAAGTATACAAAAGATGTGCCTTTTATACCTGTTAATTCTGTTGCACAAGCATATTTCTGAAATATATACATATTTCAGATCAACTTATTCCTTTTTGACGAACCACATCTTAACACACTACCTATGACCATCTATTGGCCTGCCTGTAACCTTAGTATTTTTTGATTTTGATAGTAGGTCCCAGTATTTTTCAAATACATTTTCTAGACAATTATTTTAAAAACATATAACTATATTTTATCTACGATTCTTGGTTATAAAAATAATTATATAAAATTAGTATAAATTGAAGAATATGATAAATATTTCCTAGTTCCCCAATATACAGAGTGTTAGGAAACTCATAGTCCACACTGCGAATTTAACTTGTTTGAATTAAAAGTAATACAAAATTACTATACACTTACATCCGGAAAACTATGCTAGCACCATTAAATTTTGTTCAAAGTTTCAGCGTACAGCCCCGGCGGAACAAAACTGTCAAGCATGTGGGTACAACAAGTTACATAGGAGTTTAGGATTAGTACATTCGGGAGTCTCCTGGTCAACAGTACTCAACTACCAACTAACATACATAGCTAACAAAAGTGCATGGCCCATAAAAGTAAGCTTAGCCATTCAACCATATCATGAGACACCTCCATCCAATTCATAAACTGACACCCTACTACCTTCAAATTTATTTTCACATAATCACCCCATCAACGTTTCATCCTATCGAGTGGTGTTTTCCTCCAGGTTTTCCTATTAAAATTTGGTGTACTGCTTTTCATAACCCATACGCGTGCCATGACAACCATAACTCCAACTGAGTGCCTTATTATACTTAATATATTTGGGTATGTATTCAAACCATGAAGTTTTTAATTGTGTAACATTTAAATTAGCTTGTTTGTTCAACACTCTTGGACCAAAACATCTTTATCAGTATTGTGTTCTCAGAATGTCTTAATTTTGTCTTTTGATACAGAGAGACCACACTGAACAACCCTAAAGAACAACGGGTAGTATTTTAGATTGTTTTGTATATTCTCAGTTTAAGATTTCAAAACAGAACACAAGATTACCATAGCTTACAAACTGAATAATAGTAAGCATTGCCTACATGAATACACTTTTTATATATATTTTTGAAATTTATTATTATTATTTGCTAGCACAGTTTCCAACTATTTAAATCTGTCCAAATTTTCAAAATGCATATTTTGATATTTATGAATCAATTACTTTGGAATAAAAGGTATTGACATAAAGCC
Organism: Timema shepardi; assembly: GCA_902151425.1. Classification (NCBI taxonomy): domain Eukaryota; kingdom Metazoa; phylum Arthropoda; class Insecta; order Phasmatodea; family Timematidae; genus Timema; species Timema shepardi. Next base: position 74,300 of record CABFVX010002120.1, on the reverse strand, counting down.
ATGTGCAGTACATTCAATCCACTTACCCTGAAAGGTAAAAGTCTAACCTTGACGGATCTTACAATGACCCTCATCTTATAAGCTTCACCATAGAGGAATAATGCAAGAAAAGCTAGCTATCTTACAAGGTAGACAAAGTGTACATGGTTTTTCCATATTTCCATACAAGCACACAACGTTAATATATAACACAATATAAAATAAAACAAATGGGTTAGATTAAAAAAATTGATCCCATGTTTACTTTTATGTTGATCACAAAATAAATATTTAATAAACTACAACCTATTGTCCAAATGAAAGCAAAAAGCGCTTCGTGTTGTGGTTTTAATAACTATATCTAGATGAATTGAAATCTGCTCTCGTTGGCTCAGTCGGTAGTGTAGCGAGACCTAAACAAACCCTTCGGCCCGCACAGTGGCACCATCTAGCTAGCATTACATGGGTAGAGCGGACGCAATACTGACGCTTCACGACGACCAGCGTCAGTCGTGTGCGCTGCTTGAACGACGCTACAGCACAGCGTGACATAGTAACAGTTCTCAATCAGGACTGCGGTAAGTACTATATTAATAATACGGGGATTGTATATTAATACAGGAATTAGTAAGCGATAAAAGTATTTCTCCTAGTTTCTTTCAAAAACGTGCTTCATTTTAAAGAGCTTTATTTAATGTTTTGCGTTCAATAACTTTTTTGTCTAAAATTATTTAATCGGTTAATTTATTATGTAGCAGGGTTAACTCTTATATATAAAGCCAAATCTGATTTATTTTTATAGAGTCGTATAGAAACAAAAGGCAAACTGCTTGTAATTTGTTTAGATATACATGTTTTAAGCTAAGTAAAGGTCCATATTAATCTAAATTATAGCTGAAAATTGTTTAATGACATATTTCCCATTTGGACAAATAATTAAGATGAACAATACACACATAAAACAAAATTTCAGCTCTCTTGATCCACTTAAAATCATTGAATGTATATATCTTACAATTGATTTTGTGCTCTAAAATATTAAATATATAAATAGCAAGTAAACTTCACAAGCTGTAGATTTATTTTATTTTAATAATTACCAATCATATTTTTAAAATTCAATTCGCATCATAGATTTTTTATTTCAATGCATCGTAATGCATTTTATTATTTTAATGCATTCTAATTTATTTTCTATTGTAATATTTCTTTACTGGTATCGACCTATTTTTTGCTGCAATGAATCAGCGTGTAACGCAAGGGTTTTTCCATTAGGGAGGGGTTGGGTTCACTAAGCTGTTACTCATGAAATGTTAATGACCATGCAATGATTTTTTTTCCTGATGCTTATAGCACGCTTTATGACTGCATCCTCTATTACCCATGCCACTAGCTGATATGTAAAAAAAACTTGAAGTTATCATTTTGAAAATTGTACTTCTTAAAATATTTACAAGATATGATAACTAATTATTTAGGTTATAGTTTATTACTTACGTTTACCCTTTGAGCAGTATTTATTATCAAACAATGTATTTGCTACGTTTAATAGGTAGCAATGGGAAATATTTAAAGGTAGTGGTAGATTAAACCCAAAAAATCAATCAAGCTGATATAGGATAACTGGCAAACACCTAAAACTACACAAACTATTGTCTTCATTAGAATATAATAAAATATTTACAAGCGACAGACAATTATCTTTGCTTTCGTAACCAAGATAAATTTTGAAAACACACATATATGCATACATAGGATAATATAAAAGTTTATTATAACACGTATATATTATTGCGACTAGGTTTAAAAAAATATTAAATTTAGTCCTTACAAATACGGTTTGTCAATGTTTCTAAAAAAAGTGATATCCAGATATTCCTTCAAACTAGGCTTACTCTTTTGTATACGCTTCACTTACTAAATATTTGACGTATTTGTTTTCCATCATAAAAGAAAGACCAAACATTACATATTCTACTTTAGTATTTATGTTTATAAAAATGTCCATATATTTTAATCAGACAAATTTAATACATTTTATATCTTCAACGTCACTAAATGTAATATATTTTATTCAATGTTAATATGTATTTTTTAATTATTGTTGTATGTTTCAGTGCTAGCCTGTTATTTTCCCTTTTAGACCTTAGGTGAACTATTTAGAAAATGATAATGGAATAACAAAATTAAATTCAAAAAGAGAGGTCGTTTAAAAGACCTGCTAATTTAGATAAAATCGTGTATTTTTAATGCTGTGCTAGCTTAAAATCTTAAGTTTCAATATTGGTAAAAAAATCTAGATTTCACCTAATTCTTAAAGCTATTAAATAAAACAATTAGTGATAACTATGTAAACATTTTATGGTTATAGAGTAATACAAGTCACGGCTGAGAGAAAAATCACCAAAGTCAATATTTTTGCTTGTCCAATTAATAGGTTTTATAGTAAAGTAAAGAGTAAGTTCAACATTTTGTGATTCCTGCGCAAATCTACAGCTCAATACATTTTCTAAGCGACTTCAATCATTTTTTAAACAACATCGGGAACCTGCATTGATAGCGGTGTATGATACTTATAATATATACTATACATTTTATATTATTATAATATGATCCAAGATACTATTTTATAATTATTAATAATATTATGTTTAATAAAAGTATTATTATGTATATACAATCTATATATAAAATGTATATTATATATATACACAATTTATACATATAAAATATATATTTATTATTGTATATATGATATTTATATAAAATATATATTATATACAATATATTTAATATAGATTATAACATATATAATATATTTCATCTTTGCTGTTGAAAACTGTAAACTTTGACATGAGAATCCGTGAAGTTAATAATTTTATTTTAAAAAAAAGAAGATAAAAATTGGTTATGTTAATCAATAATACTTGCTGTCGAGAGAAATTGTTTTATAAAATTCCAGTTTACCCATTATATAGTTTAAAAAGAATATTTTTGTTGTGTAAGATTTTATAAAAAATATCAAACCAAATCGGTTTTCGTATAACTTTGTATAATAAATCGCTTCATATTTAAAATAATTACTATATGGCGTTAGCAAATCGAAAGTTCATTGCCACCCTTACAAAAGTACCCCACCTATCAATTTCTTGAGCTAGTTCCATCTAGTCCACCTCATTACACTCTACCCCTATCTTGAGCTAGTTCTATCCAGTTTACCTCATTACAACCCATCCCTATTTTGAACTAGTTCTATTCAGTAACTCATTACGTCCTATCATATTTTGAGATAACTCTATCCATTACACTTCATTCCACCCTATCCCTATTTTATACTAGCTCTATCAAGCCCAATTCATTACACTCTACCCTTATTTTTATCTGGTTCTATCCAGTCAAACTCATTACACTCTACCCCTATCATGAGCTAGTTATATCCAGTCCACCTTTTAACATCCTATCTCTATCTTGAAATAGTGCTATTCAGTCCAACACATTACACCATATCCATATCTTAAGATAGTCATATCTAGTCCAAATAAATTTCAAATGGATAGGTTTAAATATTACTTTGGATATTTAAAAATAAATTAATACTATTGACAATATAACTTTTATTTTTAAAGTTATTTAAGGTTAGATTCTCTATCTGATTTAAGATTAAGTGAAATTGTTCTAAGCGAATGAACGGCTATTTAATATAATATAATAGTTAATAATTTAATATGCTATAAAAATATTTTATTATTTGTATTAATTTTTCAATTTTTTTTTATAATGTTACATCCTTAATATTAAATCTAAATTTAACGTGCATCTGTGGGTAAATTGAACGAGGCATTGGTAATGTTTGGTTGAGTTTACCAGGGATTGGAAGGTCGGTGTCCAAATCCAGGCAGGTGTATTAGGGTGATTTTTTAATAAATTGTTTCTCATTCTTCCTTCACACAAATTTTATTTATTTGAGATATTTAATATTCACTTAACCCTTCCTTCACCTCTGACAAGACATGTGGGAAATGCCAGGCCTCCACCGTGGTTCGGATTCCACGATAAACTGTAGGTCCTCCGTTTCATCTCACAATAACCCTACCATTACATATTAGCGTAAGTGCGTATAACCCTAACGGTTAGTAAGACGTGGTGCTAATAATAATAATAATAATATTCACTTTAGTAGCTAACTTCTTTATATTACCACATTACACATGTGAACTAACAAATCTATAAAAAGTACAACATCCAACCCCCGACTGTTAATTCATCACTGTGAAATGGGAAACATACATTTCACCAATGATACATTTCTTGGCTATACCAGAAATTAAAATCCGTCCCCTTAGATTTCCACACAAATGTGCATACATTTCCTTCAAATTCTATTTTACTTTTCCTTACCCAATTATTCTAAATATGGGTAGAGTCCCGATGAATGAATCAATCAAGTTTTTACACCTTAAATTGACAAGTACGGAGCTATGTTCCATAATTTTGTTTATCAATGGCTGGGATAACTTGGACCTCTCGAACGAAATACTTTCACAGGGGCGTTGGACAAATACTTTTTCCCCCCAACTCTAAGCGGTTAAATTCCAAACTCTAGGCAGTGAATTTCCCAACTCTAAGAGGTGAGTTTCCCAACTCTAACCTTTATTAAAACAGAAAAATTCTAAGATGATAATGGGTAGTACAAAGGCAACGTTAAGAACACCAGGAGGTCTGGAATGGATTGATATGGAATACCCTCTATCCAACACGGGTGTTAGTCACATGGGGCAATTTTAAAATTTGAGTTGATAACTGGCCCTTGACTCGAGGTTTTACAGAACCATATTTTTAAAGTTACTTGATAATGACAGATTTTTCAAGTTACAATGTTATTTTTTCTTACATTCATCATCATTTCGTGTAGAAAAACTAAAAAGTACAGGGTCGTAAAAATTTCAGGCTTTATTAAGTGATCCTCCTAAAACATTAACTAATCTTCTTAAGGCTACTAATGTATAGCTGTAATAGTAGACTTAAAACTAGTAGGCAGTTAAAATGGCGCTACTAGCTAGCCTGATTAACTAAGCTTTCTTTACAATCTACTACTGAAGGTACCTCCTTTCAATGATTGATGAGTTACGAAGCAGTGAAAATTTAATAGTAGGCATTGACCTTTGGTAAATTTAAAATTTGTCTGCTCAAGTATATATGATAGAAAACCTTTAATATTTGAAAAAAAAACTGTAATATAGATTAATGCTAGAGTTCCCCAACTAAAGAGCTCGACTCTACACAAAATTCCTATGTTTCAAGCTTTTCCCAACATTTGGGGGTGATACCCCTCCAAGCTCCTCCAAGCGTGACGCTTCTAAACTTGTATGAAGAATGGAGGGATATAAAGTTAATTTACACATATTATCATGGAGGGAGAGTTGGAAACAATTTAGGGGTAATTATTGAAGGTGACAAGTCCAGGATTCGATCTCCAACCTCTCCCTCCCTGGGAAACTTGACCAGAATAGACAAATACCTTTGTGAGTATGACCACATTACTTTATAAATACTAGCTTAGTTTTTTCACCTTGTCTCACTACCAGTTAGGGTTGTACACATATGTACTATTTATGGCTTAAAGTGCTAGGAATGAGGGAGGTTTAAATCAAGAGTAAGTTTACCAACATTTGCATGGAGGGAGAGTGGTACGCCATTTAGGAAAACAACACCGTAACTATATCCAATCATGATTCGAACCCTGACTTCCCCTTCATTTGCAATCCAGTCTATTGCAAGAGTGACGCCTTAGACCAATCAACTCCCAGAACAAGTAATTCCTCAATGGATTTTGATGTAACTAATTATGTGTTTTTTATAATTTATATTAATATGAAACTACTTTTCGAAATAGTATTTCTATGGACCTTATTTCTACACACTTACATATTAAAACAATTATATTTTCAGAAGCGTTGATATTTGAAATACCAATATAAATAGTTTTAAAACAAAATTAAACATTAACTAACAACCACAGTTGTATTTAAAAGTTTAGAAGAAGTATTAGAAGAGAATATAGAGGAAAAACGAAATTAGAGAAGCTTCTCTCTCCAATAATCTATAAAGTAATTTGTTTTAGTCTACGCTAAGTTGTGGTATTTCATTACTAAGCCCCATTCATTAGAAATTTATTATCAATTTTTGTATTACGAGGAATTAAACAACTATTTAATTTGTGTGTCATTTTCCAATCTTTGAATAAACTAGATATAGGCCTACTGTAGATTTGTTTCATACGGCTTATTTAAAAAAAACAAGCAAACACTATTTAAATTGGGCTTATGTTGACTTTATTCTGGTTTATGGTATTTTATTTATCATTAGTAATATCTAATAGGATTAAAAAGAATTAAATTTAGAGGATACCAGTTAAATAAGGATTAATTATTGTGGTTGGCTTCGGTGGTCTTGGGGTATAAAATGTTAGCCTCAGTACCCGGTGTTTGTGGATTCATATTCAGCAGAGGTAGATGAATTTTTCTTGAGCGATACAAATACTTAGCACAGCTTTCTTTGGAAGGAAATAAAAGCTGTCAGACCGATGTCGATTGTGACATCCAAAAGAACCCTGGAAGGAATGTGAAAATACCTTTCCAGGCAAAATTAATAAGCTCTTTCAATCCGTCATTTACACTCAGATAAAATGTTTGGTACTTGTCGCTTGTTAACCTTTCAGATTCCTTTTTAGCAAACATGCATAGGCTCTGATGATCATAATTTCAATGGGTGGGAGGCGGGCTGGGGGCTCATTCCGCATTCCTAGCACTAGTTTCACTCAGTGCATTCTTGCCAATGCACGTCAATAAAATTAGCTAAGCTGCTCCAATCTATCTAGCAGCCTACATATAGTTTATTTATGATATATATATGGTCCAACACTTTAGCCCAATCGGTAGAGTTGGTATTATTCCAAACCCACCTCGGTGGCCTAGTTGGCTAACGCGCTAGTCATGTTGAGCTCGACTCCTGAGGACGGGGAGATCAAGGTTCGAATCTCGGTCGGGTGAACTGGGGGTGGTTTTTCATAAATGGTTTTCCACCATACCTCCACGCAAATGCGGGTTTACTTCCTCTAATTCAACCTTCCCTATACCTAATCCATTAGAGTAATTAGTTATTAAAGCGTATAACCCGAATGGGTAGTAAGACGTGGTGTTAAATATTATTATTATTATTATCATCCCAAGCTCATTTCTTGACATGACTAAACAATTCATCTTTGGTGAAATTCGGGTTTAGCCTTACACAATCATTAATTAACAGCTGTAAGCTTGGTGTTGTGTCTTTATTTTTTATTTTTGGATAAGTAATGTGCTGATATAATCAGTCGGTTCAGAAAGTGTACGTTGATAGCCCAAATAAATGAGAAAAAACAAAACCTGTTTATATAATTTAAATTAAGTTCAACTTCTCCTTTTGACAAAATAAAAATAAAAGATCGTAAAGCAATTTGTCTCTCTGAAGTTACTCGTTGGTTTGTATGTATTGACGTAAGCACCATTTAGGTTGCGATTCTCAATGAATCTTGTTTCTGTTCAATTTATTTATTAATGGAAAAAACCCTATTTAAATTACTAAATAATATCCCAATGCCATCTGAACAATTTCTTTAGCAATAATCTTTGTGTGGCTGCATGCCAAATATATTTGGACATTTATATGTAGTACCACCGATTTGAAATATTTTTTCCTCTTTATATTTTGAAATTTCACCTGTCGATCGGTTCACAAAATAATGTAATTTATCATCCAGCTGGGTTCTAGGTGGTTTAATTAATTGTGGGTAAAATTCCTCTACATTATACCTTCCTCAAACTTACCGGATTGATGTCAATAAATGGACATCCCAGGCGAGAGATAAAAAGCGATTCACTTAAGCAATAACATAAGGTCCCTCTGAAGTTACACGTTGGTCTGTTTGTAATGACGTAATGGTTCGATTGTTCAATAATTCGATAGGTAGATATTAAAGATGAACACAACAAATGAATCAATGGCTAGAATTTCATAGACAGGTATAAAAGAATACACTGCTTGTGTACAGCCAATTTATCAACATATAATTAGCAGGTGAGCTGGCGGTCTAGGGGTAAGGTGTCAGACTTCTATGCTGCCGTCCGGGATTCAATCCTCGGTCCCGGCACAGATTTATCTGATTACCGAACCCTTCCTTCACCTCTGACAAGAAATCTTGTGAATGTGGGGAATGCCAGGTCTCCACTGTGGTTCGGATTCCACGTTAAACTGTAGGTCCTCCATTTCCTCTCACAATCACCCTACCATTACACATTAGCGTAAGTGCGTATAACCCAAACGGTTAGTAAGACGCGGTGCTAATAATAATAATATATAATTTTTCTTTTAAATGTCCACCCAGCTTTATTGACTTTTGTAATGTTATACATAATATGCCTTTGTTTCAGATTGAGTAAAGACAAGTTCATCAAGCTCTGAGGGAATGGCTATTCAGAATGGAATGTGCCAACTTATATTATTGACAGCTTTGGTCACGGCAGGACACTGCCAGAACCCAGGTAACGTAACAACCACTAATTATAGATCTCAACAAAATGTTCTTTATTTTTATTACTAATACTGAGAGAAAAGAACTAATACTGTTACCCGCAAAGGTGACTCGCAGAGCTCTAAGATTTGTTTGCCGGTGACGTAGAGGTGGACGCTTTTTTTTTCTCCCCCTAATAATTATTGTTCCATTTCACTGGGATTATGAAACAATAAAGTTCGCCTTTCTTTATTTGGTCTCCCTTTTTTAACTCAATTTATGTTTATTTATTTATTTATACCATAAACAGAAATATTAAGGCACTGATTGGCAGGGATGACTCCTACATTATGGGTGGACTTGACTTAGGAACTTTTCTCTGAATAAGAGCCGCATTGGTGGGCATGCGGGCTAGATGTCAGGTTTATATAGTCTGGTTTGTCTGTGTGTTAGGGAGGTCGTTGCTGTAATCCCGAATCTGTTTACCAGTACTTTTTTTTATATAATTGTTCTTATCTTCTCCCTCCAAGAAAATTCTGTTACCTATAATCTAAATGTTGTCTACATACTTACCTTATTTTTTTAATTAAAATAAATATTTCCTCAACTGGTAATGATAAATAGTGGAAAAAAACCCAACTAAAAACAAATATACTTTGACCCAGAAGGTATTCAGTTATTCGATTTGATTCCAGTAGTGTGCAATAAATATAGTTTTACTTCTTAGGGTTATTACTAAATACTTCCATACTATTATTAATAAAGCTATGGAGTTTTTCATCTCGCCCCAAACCCCCTCCCCCCAACACTTATTTTCTAATATGATTAAATTACAATTAATACCATAATAAAAAAGTACGATGACTTATTTCAACATATACCTTAACATTTTATTATATATTTAGCTCAGTGAAAGTTAAAATAAATAATTAAGTTTACTTCTCAGATATTAAAATCATTATAACTGGACAGAAACATAATTTATTGTTTTACACAATAATTGGTATAGGATTTAAAGTCTATAAAACAGCTTGTTAAAGTGGTGACCTGGCGGTCTAGAGGTAAGGTGTTAGACTTCTATGCTGGTAGCCGGGGTTCAATCCTCGGTCCCGGCACAGATTTATCTGATTACCAAACCCTTCCTTCACCTCTGACAAGACATCTTGTGAATGTGGGGAATGCCAGGCCTCCACCGTGGTTTGGATTCCACGTTAAACTGTAGGTCCTACATTTCATCTCACAATCGCCCTACCATTACACATTAGCGTAAGTGCGTATAACCCGAGCGGGTAGTAAGACGCGGTGCTAATAATAATAATAATAATAATAGCTTGTTAAAAACTTAAAAATATTAGTTAATATTTTAATTTTCTTAAACACTTTAACAAGTTAGTGTTTGTAGTTATTAATTAAACATTATGACAATCTATTACATAACAATTGCTAGACTCCATCTTTTTTAAATGTTTAATTTTATGTCACTTCTCGCTAGAAATGAAAAAAAAACACAGTTTATATAATATTAAATAACAGGTTGATCATTAATGTACCCTAATTACATAATTTAACGATAACACATAAAAAGTATAATGATTGGACATTAAATAGCAGCGTGATAGCTGTGTGATAAAATTACATATGTATCTTAGTGTTCAAAGTAAGGACATAGTTTGATGTTCAGCCTCAGCTATTGATGGTTACAAGGTATTACAGGGGTTGGACGGTCAGGGATTAAGTTAAACCTAACGTTCAATAAACGTACAGCAACATAGTGAGTATTAATTAATTACCCAACCTAACAACTTGGGCAAAACACAGACAGTTAATCCCTCTGTTATTTTGTCATGTGCTACAAATCTACTTTATCAATTCACTCAAAAACCATTAAACCAATTGAGTTGAAATTTTGTATTAGCATAGCTCATAAGTTCGGTTAACATATAGTCTAATTAAAATTACTTATACTGCTTAACCTAACACACCAACCTCCCCCCCTGGTTTTCGCAAACGTATATACAGAACCGTTGGGGCTAAGGAGTCACTCTTTGTGTGGTGGGTATTCATGGGCGCTAGACTTCTAACACCCTCACACACCTCACTGCTATTAGGCCTATCTCCGTGTGGAGGGGGTAGCCTGAATTTAACAATACACTTTCAGTAATCAGCTAGCCATAACAATTTGTATCTATTCGTAAATCAAGAAACTTGCATTTAATTATTACTAACACACAACACAGCAGGACGATTTAGAGTCTTTATGAACCACTAGCTTGGACTGAATGAAATAAAATTTCTCACTGAAATGAAACTTGAGCATTTAGGGATAATTATTCTACAAGTACAGTGCAAACAAATACACTTCCTAAGAATACTTATTTTGTAGACCATAAACAAATAAATAAAGTATGATGTAGCCGAATTGACGTTGCTCGCAAAATGATTGACTGGCAGGAAGGAACACGTGATACACTCCCCTTAATGTTCACGTACAAATATATTTCTACCCTGGATAACTCTCAAGTTAAATAAACGTCAAGCAAACATTACGTGTACGATAACTTAAGCGCATATTGATGGCCTCCATTTAAAACCACTAGGAGAACCATTACTTTACTTCATGTAAACGTTAAGTGGACGTTAATTTGATCATGATTCAAGCATACTTCAGCCCATCACACAGCGTTAAACGTCAGCGTAATTATTTAGTGTTTCATATGTTTGTTTATGCTATTTAGACACCTTCAACAGAATAGTATATTTGTTCTTGTATCATGAACCACACAACATTATGACCTCTTCCTACACTTAATTTTGTAGTTCCAGTAAGTTTTTATTACAAATACTCAAGTTTTCTTTTAGGGAAAAATAAAATTTCAAACAATTCAAATTCATTGTATGTACCTTGTTTAGTTTTAACGTTGCGTTACGTGTTTTTTGACTAAACACGTTGTGTCTTTTCTTTAAGTGAATATTTAATTACTTGAATATTAAGTTGATCGTGATCCCGGAATTAATGCCGTTCTTATGATCTAGTCTTGGGAGTCCACAAATCCCCCGGTACACGAATAACAAGCAGTTCAGGTCGAATGACGGATGGGTTGACATTAGAGTACTTATCAAGTCACCAAGCCACCGATGGTGTAAATTTACATTTAAGTTTTTTCCCATTCAGGATATCTGCATATTTGCACTAATAGGGTAGGGACGATAAATAGATAATTTATTGACAGTGTACCTGCCTTTGCATAGAGTCCCTTGATAAAACCCATCGGGAATCTAACTTTGGCCTCCCTGTTGTTGTAAAACCAACAAAAATAAGACTGACTCCTTTGTCTACGTGCCCCTCAATAGTGAGTTACAGTAACTTATATAAATACACACAGGCTCTTCATATATTCCTTTGTTTCATTTATATGATAGCAACATTTGTACGTCTACTTTACTAAGTCATCATTAATAACGTATCATAGACGTCCAGTTTCGTTTCAATCTGTCGTCACGTAGTTTAAGACGTCACTTTCACAATATACGTATTTGCTGGTGATGAAGGGTTCAAGGTTTGAATTTCTGCTGGGTGTACCAGGTTTTTGCCCTAAATAATATATCCCTCTTTTTCAACATAAGTGTAGTGTCATTTATTATAAATTCTACCGTGCTCATCCCTACCCAATTATTAAAAATATTCCGAATAGTGCGGATGGGTAGAAGAACGTGGTGCAAAGTGATAATACTAATAGTTAATAATTGTGAGTAATATATTGTTGAAGGCGATTGGCCCTTTTCATTTAGCGTGGAAATGCAGAGCCATAGGAACAAACAGTTATTTTTAAGAATTTTTTTATTGTTTTGCAATTTTCTTTTTGGAAACGCTTTATTCAAGAACAGAAGCATGTTGATTAAGTTATACTTTTTATATACACACCTCCTCTATAATTTTAACAGTGATCAAATATCAATAATCTTCGCCTTTTTTCAATAGAAAACTGCTGGCTGCTTAGCAAAAAATAATAAAATGTAACACTTAATAAACATTGATACATTATCTTAGAAGAGGCACCTACCGTTACTGTGTTCCATCTGTTCTTGTTGGCTCGGAAGGATACTTTGGTCAGTTGTGAAGCCACGCCACGCCTTTCACCCTCCCGCCCACCATCCCACAAAATAGGTTTTATACTCGCACTCTACAGGGTCAAGGGCCTTAACTCAGGGAGTTATTTATATAGTTACATTTATGTTAACCTATTTACTCATCGTGTAGACAACAAAAGCTAATCTAACTTTTGTTTTCTATGTTCCTTACACTATTTTTAATTTAAGTATAATATACTGGAAGCCGCCTCGGTGGCGTGGTCGGCTATCGCGCTAGTCGTGTTGAGCTCGACTGCTGAGGACGGGGAGATCAAGATTCGAATCTCGGTAGGGTGAACTGAGGGTGGTTTTTCCTAAATGGTTTTCCACTCTCCCTCCACGTAAATGCGGGTTAACTTCCTCTAATTCAACCTTCCCAATTCCTAATCCATTAGAGTAATTAGTACTTAAAGCGTATAACCCGAACGGGTAGTAAGACGCAGTGCAAAATAATATTATTATTATTTTATACTGAACATTTTATTTTTAAAAGTTATTTATAATTTACATGAATGAATGTAATCTTAATTATAAATTTACAGAAAATGAGCGGTTATCACGCTGGCACTGATGGAAATAGATATATTATGACTCAATGCACAGGGAATGATTTTTCTGTTTTTACTTTTCGTATTGGTACTAGCAGACTCCGTAAAAACACATATTAGTGCAGTAATTTTTAATTCCCCCTTCATTACCAATTTTCTTAGGGTACTAGGTTTAAAGTCACTAAAAGTCAATATTGATATTACAGAGGAGATAGTATATTTTAATATTATTTTACGCTAGCTAAAACTTTAAACAATACTTATCATAAAAAGTGGAAATCTAAATAATGGTTTATTCTAGATGATTAAAGTAGTTGAGTGATACTAGTTTGAATGCTACTAGAATAACTCAAGGCAGTGGCTTCATGCAATGTATCTTGTATTGGCAACAAAATCTAGAGTACACAATATATTTGTGGAGGAAATATAATTATAGGTCATTTCAAAATATTGGTAATGTTAGTCTTAGATAGTAAAGTTTATTAAATGAATATGAGTTTTTTTGACTTAGAACTATTTTATATACTCTTGTTATGAATGAAATAAATGTATCATTTACATTTTAAAAGCCTACCTTATGTCCGATTATCAGTGATTTTACCAAACTTGGTGGCATAGTAAGCTAACGCGCTAGTTTAGTGTTGAGATAGACTGCTGAGGACGGGGAGATTGAAGTTCGAATCGCGGTTGGGTAGGTTGGGAGGGTCTTTTCCTAAATTGTCTTCCACTCTCCCTCCACACGAATGTGGGTTCACTTCCTCTAAATTCAACCTTCCCAATTCCTAATCCATTAGCTTAATTAGTATTATTATTATTATTAGCACCGCGTCTAACTACCCGTTCGGGTTATACGCACTTACGCTAATGTGTAATGGTAGGCTGATTGTGAGATGCAATGGAGGACCTACAGTTTAACGTGGAATCCGAACCACGGTGGAGGCCTGGCATTCCCCACATTCACAAGATGTCTTGTCAGAGGTGAAGGAAGGGTTTGGTAATCAGATAAATCTGTGCCAGGACCGAGGATTGAGCCCCGGCCGCCAGCACAGAAGTCTGACACCTTACCCCTAGACCGCCAGGTCACCCTAGCTTAATTAGTACTTATGCGTATAACCCAAACGGATAGTATGACGTGGTGCTATGATAATAATAATAATAATAATAATAATAATAATAATACAATAATATAATAAAATAACAATGAAATTAGATTCAAGATGATGCTTGAAACAGAAAACGTGTCTAATTGCAGATTACTGCAAAATTTACTTGACAAACCACCAAATTCGGATCAGTTTAGTGATTTTTTTTAAAATCTTTAAATAATTATTTCTCAAAATTTTTGTATTCCATAAGCATATGGTAAAAAGCTCTCACTGGTCTCGATGCCCCAGTTTGCTAAACAATACTATATATAACCGTACCACGATGGGATGCCTGGTTCGAGTTGTAATACCTACCTAAGTAACTGGCCCCGTGGTATAATGATCAGTTCACCTAACTATAAATTTAAGAGTCCCAAGTTATATTCCTGGCTGGTACCTTGGGTAGGTGTCCTAAAAGGGGAATTACCTCAACACTCACTAAGGGTTCAGTTGATTAGGCTTAAATTAGTTTTAAGACCACTACTGGCTCCACACCTTCATGGGTAATCACTACCACCTCATTGAGTGAACGACATGTAGACAAAAGACAACCTCCCTAGGTCTGCCCTGGGCTAGGTTCTGTGCCACCATAGTTAATAAAAGTCTACACATACAGGCGACAGAACTAGATAATATTGATTTCTACAGGTCAAAGCTGCCATACGCAACAAAAAATAAACTTGGGGGGAGGTGTGTTCTAAAAGGGGTGACTTTAATTATAGAGTACACGCAACGGTGATCACATGGCTTAAACCATCTGTCTCGCAATATTTTATGTGTTTTGTTACCACTGCGTTTTACTACCCGTTTTGGTTATACGCATATGTATTAATTACTCTAATGTGTTAAGGATTAGGAAGGTTGCATTTAAAGGAAGTTTACCCACATTTTCGTGGAGCGAGAATGTAAAACTATTTTGGGAAAAATTACCCTCAATACACCCAACTTTGATTAAACTACAATCTCCCTGTCATTGGCAGTTTATTCTAATTCTAAGTCGATGCAACCAGATGCATTGGAAAGGATTTATTAAAGGTCTTTTATTCCGTGCCTTTTCTTCGTTATTGCAGGTTTATTTCTTAAATAAATTCTGTTACGTGCCTTATTCAATGAATTAAGCTTTCTATACTTCTGGTTAAACGTGACGATTAAAAAAATGCAGATTGTATAAATTGTTGATTGTTGAGTGATATTTAGAAGGTTCCAAGCACTTCAATTTGAAAGTTTAGTGACTTTTAAAACCACCACGAGATTTGAAGTATGACGTGAAATACCTATAAAAGAGAAAGTCAGCGAAATTGGTACAATTCATTGTATACACTGTATATACACAGCGACGGTCACAAAATGAAAAGTATTAATAGCTACAGATATAATCCCCATCAAGCATTTCTTGCTATAAGGCAATGGGAGCACTAAAATTCCATGCCGCACTTACAAAAGTATGCCACTTATCCCGATGTCAAGATAGATGTATCCAGTCCACCTCATTACACCCTAACTCTTTCAGGTCTATTCTAATATTAACCTCCCACCGGCGCGGTGTCTAGGTTTCACAATGCTCTCTTCCCATTGGGTTTTGCCAATTAACACACTGAGCACGGTTTTAAGTTCTTCCATCAACACTGCATGTCCTTCCCATCGTAATCTACGAGACTTGCTCACCCTAACAATGTCTTATGATAAGTACAGGTGAGTACAGATGAGTACAGCTAATCAATATGTAAACTCCTCCACTCCTCAGGAGCCTCACCCCTTTTTGGACCAAATATATTCCTAAGAATCTTTTTTTTTAGAACATTCTATATCTTTTTTGCCATGTAAGATAATATACCACGTTTAACACCCATAGAGAACAACCGGTAATTTTTTTTATATATATTATAAGTTTTACATCCTTGAAAGCAGGCGAGATGACAATAACTTACTGACCGATTAATAGAGATCATTTCTTTAACTGTATTCTTTTGTTAATTTTCAATTTAATATTGTTATTGTTAGTTAAAATTGTTCCTAAATATTTAAACTCATTAACCATGTCAAATGGTATATTGTTCAAAGTAATATACAAGTTATCTTCCTCATCTCTATTCTATGTGTGATCATATGCCTGGTCTCTTCAGCATGTACTTATAAACATATTTCCTTATAGCCTCTAATAAAAGGTAGGCATTTCTTAAAACAGTCTCTTTACTAATATCTAACAAAGTTAAATCATCTGCGTATCTAAATAGCTGCATTTTACAGTTTAATGTAAATCCTTCTTTACTCTTTTGCATTAAACTAATAACTTAGGCTAAGAAGATATTAATAATTAATGGCGAATGTATATCTCCTTGTTTAACTCATTATGTAGTTCTAAAGTAACTTATAACCCTGCCACGTGTATCAGTCAAACATAGCTCAATTATTATGTCAAGGTTTTTAGGTATCCAAACTCATCTAAAGATTCTTTTTTTTCTATAACAGAATATTAGGCCTTACTAAAATGCATTAATAATTGATTCACCTTCATGTAATATTCCCACTTATTTTTAAGTATTATATTCCTGAGTGTGAAAAATGACCCTTGTGCACGGGAATCGAACCCAGGATCCTTGAAATAATCATAAATTAGACTCCCGAGTCACCGGTAGCTGTAGTATATGATGGCTCCTTGTTAGTTGGAGATACCCACAATCCAGAGTTTGAATCCCGGACGAGTGAACTGAAGGTGGATTTAACTTTATCTGCAATACTTTTATATCTTTAATTTTTTTCTAATTTATTGTCAGCACAGCCTCTTCCTTCGGGCTATAATTTCTCACTTTGTCAAAAAGAAAATATATATATATATATATATATATATATTCACTGTACATTTTTGTCTCAGACGGGACTAGGTCCTAGACTTAGGGATGAAAAAATATAACCGATGATTATCTTCCTAATGATATTAATATATTTTTATTTAATATTTTAGTTTCAATAATTATTTTATCATACGTTTACTTACGCTTTGGTATCAGATAATTACCGAGATAAACAATCATTTGTTCATAATATATCAATCGTAATGTAATATTTTAATACTATTATCTCAGAGCTTGATTATGAGTTAATCCTACTTCGCTGGGAAACGAACTATACGAATAACTTAGCCTTATACTACAAATTATTATAGTGCCAAAGTTGTAGTTATTTTTAATACATAAGTAAAAATGCAAAATATAAAATCCAATAAGCAATATTTGTTCAATGTTTGAGGAAAGGTTGACCAAATTAAAAACAATACAATATAACACACTGTTTTCGAAAAATAAGCACACACCTTCCTCATAGGTTTAGTTTAATTGAATGGTCCTGGCTGTAAGTATTTTTAATAAAGCTATTTTAGTAGGCAGGAGGAAGTTAGTCTTGAGAGTAAATGAACACGAATTTGCGTGAAGAGATAATGTGAGAAAGAATTTGCGAAACACAGTTCTCAGTGTACAAAAATTAAATACCTACGATATGTTTACATTTAATGTAAATACTAGTAAAAATGTTAATTTAGGTAGTAATTCGAAACTTGTATACACAATACTTATTTAATTAAAACAAAGTATGTTTAGTAAAAAAATATAAGTAAATGAACATATTTAAGTTAAAACACAAAACACCTTAAAATACATTTGGCGGAGATGATAGGGAGAGTGTTTTTGTTATAATTAAGTAAATTAATTGTGGTGATCGGAATTAATCATTGAACAAAACAATAAAAACCGATATTTTGACTGGAGATGTTTAAGATGAATAAAGATTTGTTCTTATCTTACCAACAAATATTTTAAATAGGAAAACAAATGATCCCAGAAAGATATATCTTCTGGCACTAATACAAAACAACTTTCAAATAGTGTCCGACTGAAGGTCGTTTTTAGGGTGAAGTTATTATTATTATTAGCACCGCGTCATACTACCCGTTCGGGTTATACGCACTTACGCTAATGTGTAATGGTAGGGTGATTGTGAGATGAAATGGAGGACCTACAGTTTAACGTGGAATCCGAACCACGGTGGAGGCCTGGCATTCCCCACATTCACAAGTTGTCTTGTCAGAGGTGAAGGAAGGGTTTGGTAATCAGATAAATCTTTGCCGGGACCAAGGATTGAACCCTGGCCGCCAGCATAGAAGTCTGACACCTTACCCCTAGACCGCCAGGTCACCAAGGTTTAAGTTGAAGCCGAAGCCAAACATTGTTTTATTTTTAAGCTTCAACTGAAGCCGAAGCCGAAGAAAATGCATACATTTTAGACTAATTGAAGTCCTTGTTGCTGAGCAAAGGTAGGCCTACTTGTTACTGACGAACCTCCGTCCGTCTTGATTGCATTAGACCAACTAAACAGTGCTAATAGTATTTATATTATATGAATGAATTTTTTTTGTGTTTTGAATAAGTTAACCTATTTCCTACAATAAACTCATTTGTAGTTAAACTTCTAAACTTCGTTCTAATTGCTGGGTATCTGCACAGCCCAACTTAATTGGAGCTTATAAATTCATCTGCTTGACTCATTATTTTTGATATCCACGTCATACTACCTAACTATATGCCTAGTTATTACACTAAAGGGGTAGGAATGATCAGATAAGGATTTCATAGGAATTTTCCCGCATCCGCGTGGAGGATTATTGGGAAAGAGCTTATGAGAAATATTCCTAGTAAAATAAGCTAGGATTTGAACCTTTACCTCCCCATCACAGGAAATAAAGACTAGATGAGCATTAAGATTAGTACGTGTGCCCAACGATGTTAGATTTATTTTTATAAATTTATTAAATCATCACTTAATACAAATATATTTTTAGCATTACGTCTTACTACCTTTTCAGGTTATACGCATATGTATTAATTACGCTAATGAGTTAAGGATGAGTGTACCACATTTTCGTGAGGGGAGAATGGAAAATCATGTAGGAAAACCACCCTCATAACATCCGAATGGGATCCAAACACCAATCTACCTGTAATAGGAAAACGACGCCTTAGACCATACAGCCACCGAGGAAGGTCCCCTTCATATTAAGTAAGAAAGAAAAGATACGACGTAACGTTTTGTTAAAGTACAGAATAACCTTTATAGGAAATGACCCACCCTGGGGGCGTGGTTAGCTAACGCGCTAATTTTGTGTTGAGCTAGACTGCCAAGTATGAAGAGATCGAGCTTCGAATTTCGGCCGGGTGAACTGGGGGTGTTCTTTCCTAAATGGTTTTCCATTCTCCAGCTACACAAATATTGATTCACTTCCTCTAAATTCAACCTTCCCAACTCCTAACCCATTAGCGTAATAAGTGCGTATAACCCGAACGGTTAGTAAGACGCATTGCCAAAAAAGAAGAAAAAGTAACGCTTGCATGTCGAACTTTAATTTGAGACACAATTTAACAGTATAATTTTTAAATGAATACTTCACTGACATGTGTCAGGCTGTCGATACAGTATGTGTGATATAATAGATAGGTACACTATGTACGACGAAAATTTTTTGGAAGCAATAATAGCACTAATTTAAATTGTCATAATTTATTATGAGATATATTTTGCGATGTAAATTTACGAAAGTAAAAATTCAATTAATATTTTCTTTATTTGTTTTCAGCTTTAAATATAGTGTTTAAGTGTAATTAGATTATTTTATAAATATATATATTATTTATATATAAATAAAATATATAGATACATATTATTTATATAAATAATATATTTATAATTATTTATATAAATAAAATATTTATATATATATATTATTTATATATATTTATTTATATATATATTTATTTATATATATACATATATATGTAAATGTATACATATGTATATATGTATATATACATCCAGGCTGATTTTTTATACTTGAGTATTTAATGTTAACTTTTAAAAAACCACAAAATATATCAACCTAAATATATATATAAGCGTACCCAGCATAGGATTGGATAATGGACATACTTAGGTATTTACTAAGAGGATAGCACGATGAACATGGAGTCTCAAATAAATAGTGGTAGATATCTTAATCAGTATATATATTCCTTTGGATATATATGGAGTATATATATTTATTTAAATCTTGTCATATAACCCATCCAGTTTATATAAACATATTTAGCACCGCGTCTTACTACACACATTTTAAACTATACTCATAAGGTACGTATGAAGAATGTAAAATTTAATGTGAATATACCCGAATTTAGGTTGAGATAAAGTGGGAACCCAATTAAGAGAAAGTTAAACATCATTAATATCCCGATCTCCCCACCAATGGCAAACCAAGCCGGATGAGCCTTATAATTGGTCCGATTTGTGTCACATATAATTGACCCAGTGTAACTTATATTCTTGGTCAACCATTATAACCACTCATTCAAGGAGACGGCAAACCACATTACTGATAATTGGTCAAACTGTGTTGTATACGATCAATTTCTTTGTTGGATAAGTTATGTTGTCACAGTACGATTTAGAAAGGAAGTAGACCTTATCTCAATTATAAGTGAAAAACATTTTTTTAATATGTTTATTCGTCAATTAATATGAACTGCAGCTGTCACGTTTGTTAGATAATATCAATAACTTTGGAATATTACTACTATGTTTACAAGTTTGGGACACTAAACATTTTGATGTTTTATATTAAACTAAACTCAACCAGTTGTACTACTTTTAAATACATATTATAAAATAAAGAATTACTAGAAATTGGAAAACTCCTGTTAAGAGCTTACCCATTTAAGTAAAGTACAAAATTATTTTTTAAATTTAAATTTGACCCAGGGATCCAATTTGATAGAGGTAATTATTAACTGGAAAAAGCTCTTAATAGTATACATTGAGTTTAAGTATACATTTTGTTTATTAATACAGTTTGACCATAAAATAAACTTATTTGACAGAGTATCGACGCGTCCAACAAGCAAAACAGCCTGGAATGAAATCCCTCATCATTCTTTTTTTTTTTTTATAAAGAAACGGTTTTCTCAACGCTTTCCGAAAATGATGTTTAATAACATGATCAAAGAAAGCAACCATACTGATTGTGTTCAGATGATAAAATATCGCTGACCACTACAGAAGTCAATGATGTTTAGGTCCTTGAAGAAGCCGGGTATAGAAACTATGACAAGTAGAAAAAAAAGAGAGAAGGATAAATAGACCGACTTGGGTGAAAACGTGGAAGGAAGAAGGTGAGGGGTGGGGTGTGGTGGGGGATGTGGGGTGTGAGGGGGTGGTGGTTCTGTGTCTTATCGATCGTAGCGTCCCTGCAGTCAAACTGGCGCTGTTGGCCTTCGGACGCTAGCAGCGCTTGCTGCGACAATATTAGTGACTAAAGTACATCCCCGGGCAGATAGATTCTCTTGTCCAATCCACCTTGCCTTCCACTAAAGAAATTTGCAAGATTTAATTGTATCTGGAAATTTGTTATTTAATATAATTATAATAATGGGCTGGCTCAGTACCAAGCGAGCTCACATAAGGATCTCTGGAATATCAGGTCTAAATTTGAATCCCAACTGGGTTACTCAATTGGCATAAGGTCTGTAGATTTAGTAACACTTTTTAATATTTATACTTGTTTGATTTGTGTGTGTCCTCAAATTTGGATGAGTGGCGAACAGTCAAAAAAAGAATAAATAATTTTAGCACTTATAAAAGGTGTAGCTTACAATATTTGTTTTCATGTGACCTGGCGGTCTAGGTGTAAGGTGTCAGACTTCTGTGCTGGTGGCCGGGGTTCAATCCTTGGTCCCGGCACAGATTTATCTGATTACCAAACCCTTCCTTCAGCTCTGACAAGACGTCTTGTGAATGTGGGGAATGCCAGGCCTCCACCGTGGTTCGGATCCCACGTTAAACTGTAGGTCCTCCATTTCATCTCACAATCACCCTAACATTACACATTAGCGTAAGTGCGTACAACCCGAACGGGTAGTAAGACGTGGTGCTAATAATAATAGTAATAATAATAATAATAGTTTTCGTTTTAATCTACTACATACTCCTCAGAGTGCACGCGTATTTAAACATCAAGCCAGTATAGTATCAAGTCAATAGTGTGCTCAGAGGGTAATATTTCCTAAACGGACTACCCCCCCTTTTTCAAACAGAAGCAATCACACTACTTTTGAATTTTACCTTCTACATTCATATTACATTTTTGAAATTATATACGAACAGCCTGTACACATATAAGTATCCATATACATATTATGATATTAACAGTCTTAAAATGTGAAGAAGAATGGTCCTAAAATCAGAGTATAGATTTGGTCATAAAAAAGGTTGACTTATATTAAAGAATTTATCTAATATTTGCCACTAATTAAAGTCATTACACCTCCACTCAGAGTTCTAACTTCAATAAGCCCCAGAAGGATTTGATTGTATTTAATTCATATAATATAATACTTAATATCTTAAAAATGTCAAATAAATAGCTTATAATAACCAAGTTTCTAGTATGGTTAAGATTTTAAGTTGTAAATGAAACAACTAAAAATATATTTTTGCTTAAATTTGAAAAAAAAGACATTAAAAAAGCAAAATAAACTCGAAAAGTATTTAGTACTGACCTATTAAAAAAACTTAATTTTTATTTTATTAATTTTAACAAAGATCAATGAAGCATAATAGACCTCGCTAGCAACCTGTCAGAACACTTTAAAATACGAAAGTAACCATTAATATTCTATAATAATTTTGATACAAACTTTGGCATTACAACAGCTGCAAGTGAAGTTAGTAGTCTGGTAAAATTTATCTTTATATTAGAACTTATAATTTATATAAGGAGTCATAGTTTAAAATCTCTCTTTGAACCAAATCTTTAAATTTATCTTTGGACCTAATATTGAAAATTCTTCTTGGTGAATCTTTTATTTCATAAATTACTCCCTACTTTATTCAACAGTAAATACAGAGAGTGATTAATTATTGGGAATATTTTTATTTTCGCACCGCGTTTTACTATCTCTTCTTGTTGTACGCTTATTTACTAATTATTCAAATGGTTTAAGGGAAGTTAAAGTTTATGTTAATAGGAAGTGCACTCGCATTTGCAGGCAGGGAAAGTGGAAAGCTATCTTGGAACAAACCCTCAGTACACCCGACCGAGATTCAAACCTTGCTCTCCCTATCATTGACACACTATTCTATTGCGATTGTGACGCCTCAGGCCATGTGGTCATCAAAGTGAGTGGAGTGGATTTAATATTAATGGCACAGAAAGTTGATAGCGTGGTTTAAATGATTAGCCTCAAAAACCATTTAAATAAATTTCCCAGAATGCATATTATAAGTTCTTTCCAAGATCATATGCCAAGATTAAGATTTTTTTGTTTTATTGTCTTTACTTTCTCGCTATCTTAAAGATACTAGAAAAAGTATTCTGGTCGTCAAAAAATTAAACTCAAAACTTTGATGAATCTCGACGTTTCATAACCCCCGAATCTGAAAAAGTGTTTTTTTAATTTCCGTCTGTATGTATCTTAAGCTAGAGCTTAAACTATTTACCAATAAGGTTAAAACTTGGTATCTGGGTTTTTCATAGAGTTGTCCTGAGGGTATTTTTGGAATTAGCTGTATAGCTCTAAAATTTAAGGTAGTTTATTGAAGGGTGAAAAGAGAAAAAATCGATTTTCTCAAAATCGGTTCGAACGATTTTAATTGAATTTTCAAAGCATTGGTCAATATTATAAACAAAATGGCTACTCTCATTTTTTCGGTAAAAATTATTTTACGGGTTCAAGTCCTGTGCATAAATTCTCATTTTTATCACTTCTCCGAAAATATTTGAGATTTGAACTTACCTAACATTCCAAATATGTAGTTCTATTTATAATACAAATATTTTGTTTGAGGAATATTTTTATAAAACCAACAATTTTCAAGCTAAATGCAGATGTATCTGTTTTTTTAACTTTTTGAGCAAGGTCAAGTATTGCGACCCTAAAAATAGTATAACCCGAGATTTTGATGGATGGCGAACCATACAAGTGGTTTTGTTAATGCCATCTGTCCGTGTATCTGTTTAACCCTAAAATTAAGAGAAGTTTAATAAAGGGCAATAAGAGAAAAAATCGATTTTCTTAAAATCTGTTCTAACGATTTCGATTAAAATTTGTATCCAGACGTTGATTTAGATTATAAATAAAATAACTATTTTAATTTTTATATGAAAACGACTTTTAGGGTACTATATAGAAGCGGAAATGTCGTAATCTACGCAACTATTTAAGATACTAAGTAACTTACCATTGCAAAATTGTAGTACTATTACAAAAAATTATGTTAAATATATCTATAGAAAATTTATCTATGATGTTGATAAATATATTAATACATTTTTGGGAGCTTTAGTTCTACAGAGATACTAATTAAGTTTTAACGTAATAATTCTATTATTCCATTGAGTAAGTAAGGTGACCTGGCGGTCTAGGGGTAAGGTGTCAAACTTCCATGCTGGCGGCCTAGGGGTAAGGTGTCAAACTTCCATGCTGGCGGCCTAGGGGTAAGGTGTCAGACTTCCATGCTGGCGGCCTAGGGGTAAGGTGTCAGACTTACATGCTGGCAGCCGGGTTTCAATTCCCGGTCCCGGCATGAGTTTATCTGATTACCAAACCCTTCCTTCACCTCTGACAAGACATCTTGTGAATGTGGGGAATGCAAGGCCTCCCCCGTGGTTCGGATTCCACGTTAAACTATAGGTCCTTCATTTCATCTCACAATCACCCTACCATTACACATTAGCGTAAGTGCGTATAACCCGAACGGGTTGTAAGACGTGGTGCTAATAATAATAATAACATAGAGTAAGTAGATAAGTATGTCTCTCAAAGTTTATGTTCTTTTTCCTTTAACCTCTTATGGGAAATGTTTGTACAGCAATGATCTATCGCTATCATTTTAGACTCAATAATCAACATTTATCTTTTTTTATTGGTTTAACTTTATAAATGAGAAACTCGATAAAAATACGATAGCAATAATATGTGCAACTCCTAATAAAACGTCAAAATTGTTAACTGGAAGTCGAAATTTTAACATGAGGTGTTGACCATTGTGGGCCCAATATTGATCTTTTTTCTGTCTCTATTCACTATTGAGGACTTTAATTCCTTTAAAAGAAAATCATAAAATTCAAATTTAGAAGTCAAAAAATGTTTAACGTAAGAGTATAACTCAATTTTTTCTCGGGTTTGTTAGTGTATATTATTTTGTTTCACATATATGACGAGTTTTGAATCATTAACTCCATTTTTAAGCAAGGGAGTGAGAAAATCCTGTCAAAGTTCCGTACTATTTATTTTTGCTACACACAGCAAAAAGCAAACATTCTGTTATAGAGGCTCGTTATAAATATAAGAGTAAAATAACTCTTTAGGTGCACATATTAATGTTACCTTAATTACATTATATGTCAAATTTCAGAATTTTATGTGTCCTTGATTTGTAATTACCTTCAGAGTAGCAGAGTGGTGTTAGGCCTTAAGCTTTGAATATTTGTGAAACTAAAAAAAATATCTTGAGGAGTATTTTCAAAGTTTACTTAAATGCCTATGCAAAGATTCTACGTCATTAAGTTAAAGAGTATTTACATACTCATATATTTTCAATTTTATTCATATAACTATGATACCCTGAAATATTAGTTAACTCTTTTTGGAATAAGTAATATGTTTGATTACATAAATATTTATTTGAAGGACACATACCATTAATTAAGTACTAGTGGATTGTGCAGAAAATTATGCAATTTATGTTAAGGTTTTACTTGCGTATTTTCACAAGGTGGTGTAAACAAAGAATGACTTTGTAGAGAAAATTAAACAGCACATTTTTGATAAATATTACACATTGAAACATACATTGATAATAGCTATTAAAAGAAATAAATACATTATACTACAAAACATGTTAAATGCAATTATTATTGCACATTAAGTTAAAACTTCACTGTAAACAATATTTCTTGTAAAGAATCCCTCGTGTCCAGGTATTTGCCCCTGACCCGTAGTAGGTTATATTTGGATGTTTACATTTTGAGCTGAAGAAACATGGCTAAAAACAACGTAAAGCCGACCATGGGTGAACACTCATCGAGATCAATAAATGCCGAGTTTTTTGAATCTCTGGCCTTGGGATTTGTTGGTAGTCTTTGCGAAGGCTAATTGAACGGGAAACTGCGTTCATTTCAAGACGAATATAATATTGATATTTGTGGAAATGAGTTAAATCCTGGGGAGAAATATTTTCGGTCCCTTGGATTGTCATGCTATCACTTTCACCTGCAATGTATGTCGGTGCATTTTCTGAACAACCCTGAAACTCAATTTAATAAGCCATAGCCTAAATTAATGTTTCGAATCAACATGCCAATTGCACTTCTTTCAGCAGTAGGCGATGAGGCGGCATACCTGATGGTGTTATAGAGTGAAGATATTCTTTAAGTATACTGTCTGTTTCGATGGAGTCAATGCTAAAGTATTCTGAATCCAGTCCGTCTATGGGCTTCAAGACCTCTGTGGTTTTTCTTAATCACATTACTCATTTAAAGGACATAAAATTGCTTTAGACATATATGCCTGTGAATTACAGTCCATGGTGTTTCCAAAATCATGGTTAATTAATGTATCTTGTCTGATGAAATTATCTTGTATACGAATTATATTGTATGCAATATTGGAGAAATTTGGTTTGATCCCAATTTAACAACCATTTGGCTAATTCCAATTGAGATAGATTTTAACTCACTTTTTGGCCAGTAAAATTATTTTAACAAATACCAAGTTTTTCTTCTACAAGTTTCGATTATTTGAACTCTGCCACCATGAGGAACAACTGGAAGGATCTGTAGGAAATCAACTCTGAAAACAATTATTTTGCCACCCATTGGTGAGTTGTTCTGCATTAGGTCCCTTAGAAAATGATCAATGCAATTGACGGCCAGTGCTGGTAACATTGAACATTCATCGATGAGCATTAGTGATGATTCTTTCAGGGTAGTTTCTTGAGAAGAAGTAGTATGTGGCAGAGTGTGAAAATGAGAGTGTGAGTGTGAATGTGAGAAAGTGAGTGTGAGTTTGAGAAAGTGAGTATGAATGCATGAAAGTGAATGTGACATATGAAAAAAGTGAGTGTAAAAGACTTAGAATGAGCAATTGAGAAAGCTCGAGTGAGTGTGAGCGAGTGATAGTGAGAGTATATGTACGAGTATGTGTTAAAGAGAGAAGTAATGGGGGAAGAGGGAAAAAGAGTGTGTGTGTGTGTGTGTATGTATGTACGTGTGAGGATAGAGATTATGTGTGAGAGAAAGGGAGAGAGAGTGTGAGAGAAAGAAAAAGATAATATTTGAGAGAGAATGTGTGATAAATTGTGTATGTATGTGTGTGTGTTGGAGAGAAAGAGATCGTGTAAATTTTTTGGGAATATATATTGTTAAAGAGAGAGAGAAAAGATGAGGGCATGTGAGAGAGAATTTAGAGAGAAAGTTAGAGAGGGAGATATTAGTTTAGAGAGAGAAAATTAAAGTGAGAAAGAATTTAAAAGAGTTAAAGAGAAAATTGAGAGAGTGAGTTTGAGATAGAGAGGGAGAATAGAATATAGAGTGGCGTTTGAGAGAGAGAGAGCTTTGAAGAGATCGAGTGAGTGTGAGTGAGTGATAGTGAGAGTATGTGTGTGTTACAGAGATGAACACTGGGAGAAGAGGTAAAGTGAGAGAGTAAGCGTGTGTGTGTGTGTGTGTGTGTGTGAGTGAGATAGGAGAGAAAGTGTGTGTGTCAGAGAAAGTGAGAAAGAGTGTGTGAGAGAAATAACCAGAGTTTGTGAGGGAGAATGCATGATAAAGTGTATGAGAGATTATTTGTGTATGAGAAAAAGAGAGTGTAAACTTTTTGGGAGTGACGTTATGTGAAAGAGAGAGAAAATGTGAAGGCGTGTGCGAGAAATATTGCAAGAGAAAGTTAGAGAGGGAGAGATTAGTTTAAAGAGAAAAAATTAGAGCGAGAGAAACTTTAAGAGGAAGTTCTTGAGAGAGCGTGTGTTTGAAATATAGAGAGTGAGATTGAGATAGAGTGAGAGTGATTTAGAAAGTGTTTGGGAGAAATAGTTTGAGATGGAGGGAGTATGAAATAGAAGGGGTTTGAGAGAGAAGAAGTTTGAGATAGAGCGTTTGAGAGAGAGAGAGACAACGTTTGTGAGAGAACGTATTTGAGGAGCTTTTGAGAGAGGGCGTTTGAAAGAGAGTTTAAGAGAGAGTATAATAAAGATAATGTGAGAGAAACTGTGTGATAAAGTGTATGTGAGGGTAGAGAATGTATAAGAGAGAGGGATAAAGTGTGAGAGAGAATGAGAAAAGATTATATGAACGAGAGTGTGTTATAGTGTGTGTGTATGTATGTGCCTGTGTGTATTTGTGTGCGAGGAGAGAAACTGTGAGATCGTGAGGGAGAGTTTCAGATAGAGAGAAAGAGAGATAATGTTAAAATATAAATGTGATACACAAAACATTAGGGTACTTTGAAATATTATTCCCTCAAAATTATGTATCAACATGGATTCACAAGTGAACCTACTGTATTTGTAAGAATGTGAAAAGATAGATGAAGTTCACAGAACTATATCTTTAAATATCATATCCTCAAAACTAAGCGGTAAAATGAAAAGGTTGCTTAACATATGTATTTATATTGTGTTACTTTTTTCTAAAATGAACATCAAAATATAATTAACATAAACACCCATTATTTGAAAAAAAATTAACACCAAAACTCATACTTAGATAGTTTAAATGGCTATTTTAAATATTATTCAGGATAATTTTATTTTTTTGATAGTATATTACATACCAAAACCTATTTAAACGTCATTTTTTCATGTGCGAAATAAAACGTAGACAATATTTTCGCGAACTTAACAACATAACCTTTTAATTTTCTAATTATGCTCAATATTTTTGATTTAAATGAAAACTAACAATAACAACATTCCAATAAAAAATAAAGGTTTTCTTAGTTTAGACATTTCAATTTAAATGTGTTATGACCAGCATTAAAAGAGAAATATTCATCCAAAGAGAAAATTGTGATGTTCTCGGACCAACAAATAAAGATTAAATTATTATTTTTAAGCCAAAGAGATATATTTTATTTAGAGATTTACAGCCATGCAGCCAATAACGGTTTATATGGTGACTAAGCGAAACATGAAAAAATTAAATTCTCCGTGAAAATCGAGTTTTTGTGGAAAACTACTATTTTTACCGATATCATGGACTTCTAACCGTCAAAATGAGCGTTCGTTTGTCAAAACGTGTTCAGTCATTTCCTCGTAATTTCTATTACCGCAAACGAGCTTATCAAATTATATATAAGATGTGTAATGTTATTGACTGACTAAAGATACATAATTTTCTACCTAATAGTATAATATGAACAGCTAATAAACCTAGCTATACAAACAGTTAACTATATAATCTCTTGTAATTCCTCTTAGGATATGAGTTGTAGATTTCTCTTTGGCTGCAACGTTAAGTCTTAAAGAAAATAAATTAATGTTATCAACAATACATATTGATATTGAATAAATTTTTTCACTTGATTGAAATAAGGCTCGCAATATATTAAAAAAAATTTAAACCAAGGGGCACTTGTCTTGTCACCCGTCTAAAATAATTTTAAATATTAAAAAATTATTACCTAAACTGACAAATTATATCTGAAAAAAAAAATTATAAAAGTTCAATCAGACTCGGTACATATATATATTTTCTTATGATACAGGGTTTTACTGTTTTATTCTTGCAGACTATATTATCCGAATAAGAAAATCCAGATTGTTCTAAATGTTTAATGAATTATGTTTAATCCTATGTAGGTTATTTAACTTATTAGACTACTGTTAGCTCCTAGTAATTCTCAAGTTTGGAAAATATGTGTGATACTAAAGAAACAACCAATTAAAACTTATTGATCAATTTATAATTTTGCATTGCATTCGTTTTGTAATGACAAAACAAGGTTTAGGCCCTCTACATTGATCCTCAATTAGCATTATAGTTATACTAGAAATACTACATTTTAGAGAATAAAAATTGAAATTTGATTAAAATTACTATAAAATTGAGTTACAGACTAAGCAACACTTTTGTATACATTTATGTATCCTTGAATTTTCACTAAAATCATATAACTAGTTTTTCTAGGTAGTAAAATTGCCATCTATTTTATTGGATTGTGTTACCCAAATTATATGTAACGAGTGGGACCAATGTTTTAGAAAATAGCTGCCAGTTAACAGGTTCTATAATGGCACGAATCATAAAACATTGAAGTAAATTTCTCATTATTAGCTTTAAATTACTTTAGATATCACACAGTAAATTAAAAGGTTAAGATTAGAATACTGGCTGATGCCAATAACCGACCCGATTTATCAGCCGATATTGGCGGAATCGGCCAAGGATAGTTGGTTTTTAATCATTTAGATATCATACGTTGATAATTCATTATTCATTCACACAACAAATACAACGAATACCTCCAAGAACGTATCATTACTGTGCTATTGCGTGATCTAGGGGTTAGCTGCACAGAACCGCGTTCAGTAATCATGTTTTCCTTTTATTCATGGTGCGTGACGTCGGCTGCTTGCCGATTACTGAGCGGTCCAAGATCCGCTCGATCAAATTATTGCTCCCTGAGTGCTCCTAGAGATCAGTTCTTAGAGCGTGTTCAAGCTTAATGTCGAAGTACAATTTACCACCGTTGTGAATATTTGTGTGGATATTTTGTCATTTAACTGAGAATTAATATATTGATCATTTAATTGAGAGTTATTAATATATGTAATAAATATATATACAAATATATATTTATAAATTGGCATCGGTCACCGGCAATATCGGCATCGGCAGTATCTGCAAAAGTGCCTGATGGCCCAGCCCTACTGAATATGATAAAATTGTATATATTAGCTCTAAATGTATAAGAATCAAATAGGCAAAGCTATTATTTAATATTTTGGTGAGGATTACTATATCTAGATGTCATATTCTGAAAATTAAAAAAATGACACCTGGACACGGGAATTAAACCCGGAGTCTTTGGCTATAAAGTCGAAGGGGTCTGCGTTATCTGATAGCTCGTGATCTTAATAAAATCACACATTTGTAGATGATTATTTCCGCACGTCCATCATAGACTCTGCCTTAAAATATGAGTGAAGAATGACCTTAATTACGTTACTATTCCTCGATAGCTCAGTGGTTAGAGAATTGTGGTACTAAGTCAAAAGTCCCGGGTTCGATTTCCTTGTCCAGGTGTCAGGTGTCATTTTTCAATTTTCATAATCTAAATGTATAGTAAAAATAAATTTAAATTGATAATTATCAAATATTTCAGACTCACAGTGAGTACCTACTTGAATTAATTACATTATTTTAAACTTCAGCCTACAATAAATCAAAGCCCTTATTTTTAGATAGCTAGATTAAAACAATTATTTTTGTTTTGTTTTAAACTATAAAATAATAAAACCATTATTAATAAAGTAAACAAAACAATACTAATGACTGTAAGTGGTTTTCAAACAAATAACTTCTTGTTATTTTATTGGTGAATCTCTTTTAGAGAATCGCTAATTTTTATGAGGGAGTCACAAAATTGAAAATAATTAGTTATGGCTATATATAATCAATCGTAATTATAAATGCCATATAAAACTTGGTAAATAAGATTTACTGTACGAATGAAAAGATAAAATAGAAAAGGGCGGCTTTTAAAACTAACCATTTTAGAAATTCGCTGATGACGTCGGAATAAGCATAGTTTAAATTCAATATTTTGGTCTTCCTTGATTATACAAACCACATAAATAATGTAAATAATGTAGGTCTACACATAATACATTTGAATCAAACTCAATTATTCGACGTTACAAAACACATTTCAATATATTTTATCACAAATCAAAGCTTTCGTATTTGTAATTTGGTATCTCCGTCACTTCTATATATAAACATTTAAATAATATTTCTAGCTCAGTGTTTTCATATATACCTAATAGATAAAAATGACTTCTTGTGAAAGATTACTATTTGAGAAACTCTTGATTAGGCAAAATAATATATGAGAATGTATGAGTAAAAATGTATAATACGTATTGACGATTTTGCATTTATTAAATTGGTTTTAAATTAGTTTTTTAATTATTGACAATTTTGTGCATTTCAATTATATAATTCTAAATAATTTTGATAAGGTTTTAAAGGTATTTGCAATCGCAGCTTAGTGTTTAAAATATTAAAATACCTATAGTTACAAGGTATATGAACTATGCTAATTTCATAATTTAAATCATATTAAAATTTGTAAATTAAAAAATACTTGATGACCGCCTAGATTCAAATGATTATGAAAACTATATACCTCATATATCCTTCAAGTAATTCTTATTATTATTAAAATGATTTAAAACCTAATTATCTTTAATGTTTCCAAGAGAGAAATAGACATAATTACAGTCGTCTATTCATTAATTTTTCTGTGGGCCATAAAAAATTAATAAAACCTCTAAGTATACACACAGAGAGGCTTGCTTTGAGAGTTGTTCGTATACAATGACTAGTACACTACACTGAATTAAGTTTAATTGTAATAACTTATCCCATAATAATTTTTAAATAGTAGTCTATGTAACCAATATTTCATGTAGAATTTTAATTTAAAATCATACTTATAAAATACACAAAAATTTTGTGGCTTTTATTTAAAATATCTAAAAGTTTATTTTTTAACAACTTAAGTTATAGTCATTCGACCACAAACATGTTATTACATATATTTTACACGTGTATAATTATACACTATAGATAGGGGTAGAATTATTTCAAATCATTACAATTCACGAGTTATAAAGGGTTAAACTTGATATTTTATGAATCTTGAGTACAATTGTTATGGTAAATTAATTATATAGGGGTGAAATTTTGTATAACCAGACATTAATATAAGGTGTACACAATTAAATAATTATAATATTAAAATTATTAATATTATAAATATTTGATTGAAATATTTATATAAATAATATACATAAGTATAAATAATACACATTAATATTAATAATAATAATAACTAGATTCAAGTATAAAAATTATAAATAACTAGATGATAAATATCTTACCTATAACATACTGTTTAAAGTTTTCAATGGAATAATATATAGCACTCGCTACCACCCTGGGGTAAGCAGAGCAACTTTAAGGTGGCTTAAAATTAAGGGTAGCTCATATTGTTTTTAAATAACGCTTCAACAAAAATAAAATGGAAATGTTTGTTTGAGTACACAGAACTATGTGCCTCGTAAAACTGTGAAGTGCTTTCTGGTTTTTCCAACAACATACGTTTGAGAAAATGAGATATCTGTGCTGGTTTCATTGAAACCTAAGAACCAAAACAAGCCGGATGTGTAACTAGATTTAAGGTTGGTTATGTAATATCTTCAACTGGATTAATTATATTTTAAAGCCAATAGATGGCACCAGCTATAAGTGACTTAGTATACTATAAGAATGCAACCATACCTTTAGACATCTTGCAATATTCTACTATTTTGAAATAATATTTCTTACATAACATATTGTGAGATTCCAGGAAAAAGCACAAATAGTAGTTTTTTTTTTAAATCTTGTTTGCCTCTATATATTCTAATCATAAATTTTGAAAGCGCAACTCTTGTCAGCCGTGAGGGTACCCGATTTCATTTTAGTACAAGAGTGGCGCTTTCCCTCTAAATGGTTGGGAGGCATTAAAATATAGCGTTTTGTTGTTATTTAAAGTGAAAATAAATGGAAAATTATTTCAATAAAATCCAACTCAAGTGCTATACCTTGTGATCTTATGTAGAGATTTCTTTAAAGTCATTGTTTACATTTAAACAAGGATAAGTCTTCATGGCCAATCATCAAGCACCATTCCGAGATATTCCTTAGTTTTCTAAATATATAAATTCAAGAATGACCGTTGAAGTTCATATTCTTGACTTGATAATGTTCTTAGAATAGTTATTTTTACCAGCCCAAAGAATTTAAATGGCATTGAAAGAGTTTGACAGTAGCTCAAAACTCTTCATTGCATTCCACGCAATTCATTCATGGTTGACACTGTTATTCAAATGGTTTTTTATTATGGAATAAAAAAACTTATACACAATATGAGTAACAATTTAAAAGCATGGAATATTGTCATTTATGTAATTAGCTAACATAAAATACTATATTATAGGGGTTTGTTTAGTCCAATATCGACAGTAACTTTCATGAATGGATAATGCTATTGGGTGATGGTAAAATGAAGAAAAAAAATACGCTTGGAATAAGCTATCACAGAAAAGACAGAAGAAATATTGGCACACACCTCGGAATTTCATGAAACATTTGGAAAAACTACTGAGCCCAAGTGACATTTCAAATGGACATGTTTTATCCACGAATCAACGAGATTTCTCAAATAAATGAAGAGGTAGTGAGTATTTTAGGAGAAGAGGTATATTTTTACATAAGTGCGAACTCAGTCAACTGTAAGAAAGGGTAAAGAGGAAACTATATTATAGAGTTTTTAAA
The DNA here is from genome assembly GCA_902151425.1 of Timema shepardi. Taxonomy (NCBI): domain Eukaryota; kingdom Metazoa; phylum Arthropoda; class Insecta; order Phasmatodea; family Timematidae; genus Timema; species Timema shepardi. Next base: position 39,311 of record CABFVX010002120.1, on the reverse strand, counting down.
TAATTTTACGACCTCAGAAATAAAACCACACAATTTAAAGTTAGAAATAGGCAGCATAATAATGCTCCTTAGCTACTTTAATACTAAACAAGGCCTATAAACCGGAACCAGTGATCAAATTAGATTAAAAGCTACTCCGTACATCAATTTGACAAGATTATTTCAAAGGAATATGTTTTTCTTATTGACAATCTATTTTGCATCTGTAATTTATGGAATACACTATATTTTGAGATGGAGGCAGTTCCCACTTAAGCTGGTGCTGTCTATTACTATTAAAAGTTACAAGGTCAAACCTTGGACAGTAGATTTCTATCTGCCCAAGCCCGTTTTCAGCCATAGCCAATTGTACTCTACGTGGCCTTTTGGTATAGAATTTTAAAATTCATTTAATAAAAATATACTAACTTAGTTCACTCTCATTTAGTCCACTCTTGGGTAATAGCTGATAGAAATATGTTTTTTTTACAAACAAACCTTCCATGCACTTATCATTTGAAGGCTAAGTTTTGCTAGGCTGGTTACTTTTACCACCAATCTGTCGTAGTATGTATTTAAACCATTAAAAATGATGCTAATATAAATTATTTAATACTAATATCTAATTTATACAATATTTATTTGGAACATATTTTGATAGAAAAGACCAAATTCTGTTTATACTTTAAATATAAATAATTATTCTATGGAAATGATGTGTTAATATTAGTCGAAAATATGTATGATTAACCTTTAAAGACAATTCCTTAAAACACTCAAAAGAAACATATTTTTATACGTGATACTTGATTAACAATTTAAACAAATATATTGTATCTATGAAGACATCTGAAAGAATATTTTGAAATTTTTAGTTGCTAAAAATTAAAATGTTTGTTATAATTAAATTAAAATTAGCTGTAACAATCATTATTACTAATTTGTACTAAATATTTACAAAACACGTATTTATTTGACCAAGTATAGCATTAATGAGATACTACTATAGTCCTACCTCAATATATGTAATAACAAAAAGATTTAGCAGGAAGTAAGTTTTGTATTCAAGTTAATAAATAAATGTGGGAAATTAGCCCCCTGGAAATATCACTTAACTCACTTTCAACTATCATACTTTATTATAAGGAATGTGTCAATCAAATACACAACACCATTAAATATGCTCATTATTCCTGCTCCAATGACAAGGCCTGATTGATTTGGTTTGTTAGACAATGCTTCAAACAAAAAGGCTCCTGCTGCTACGAACATTACCGCCCCCGATACACTCACCATCAGCTCCTGGAAAAAACGTTAATAGTATCATTACAAATAGTTGCAGATCATCAATAACGTCAGCCAGGACAAGCAAGGCTGGATTAGACTGTACTATAGTATGGATACCTCCCAATCTATATCAAACCTGCCCTTTAAAGCCCGTAAAATTCGCTCACTGTGGATAGGGAGCTGGTTCATGGATAGGTAGATTGTTCAATGTTTATGAATAGGGAGATTTTTCATGATAAAATATATGATTTTTAAATAGGGAGATAGTTCGTGAATAGGTAGATAGTTTTTGGATAGGGAAATGGTTCGTGGATAGTTCGTGAATAATTAGATGGTTCGTGGATAAGGATATAGTTTGTGATTAGGTTGATGGTTCTTGAATAGGGGATTGGTTCGTTGATAGTGAGCTATTTCGTGAAAAGTTATATGGATTCGTGGATAGGGATAGTTCTTGAATAGATAGATGGCTCTTGAATACGAAGATGGTTCGTGGTTTGTTTCTAGGTACACGGTCCATGAATAGGAACATGGTTCATGATTGGGGAAATGGTTCGTGAATAGGAAGTTCGTTCGTCGATAGGAACTTAGTTCGTGGCTAGCGAGATCTTTCGTGAATCGGTAGATAGTTCGTGAATTGATTTATGATTCGTGACTAGGGAGATGTTTCGTGAATGGGTAGATGGTTCGTGAATGGGTAGATGGTTCGTGAATGGGTAGATGGTTCGTGAATGGGTAGATGGTTCGTGAATGGGTAGATGTTTCGTGAATGGGTAGATGTTTAGTAGTTAGGGAGATGTTTCGTGAATGGGTAGATGGTTCGTGAATGAGTAGATGGTTCGACAATGGGTAGATGTTTCGTGAATGGGTAGATGGTTCGTGAATGGGTAGATGGTTCGTGAATGGGTAGATGGTTTGTGACTAGGGAGATGTTTCGTGAATGGGTAGATGGTTCGTGAATGAGTAGATGGTTCGACAATGGGTAGATGATTCGTGAACTAGTAGATGGTTAGTGAATAGATTTATGATATGTGACTAGGGTGATGTTTCGTGGATAGGCACATGGCTAGACATGTTACATCGATAGTAGTATGATTTGTGATTAGGAAAACTATTCATGGAAACAATTTACCATCCTCATCTAGATAACTAAGGGTATTTTGACTATGCCATTAAACAATAATACCAGTGTTAAAAGTTATTTTTCACAATTATCTCCCGTTTTTACTTGATATAATAAGACTTACTTTCTTTATATGCATTCCTTATACTGTCTATTCACATATTAAAATATTGTTAATTAGTTTTTATCAAACACTTTCTGAAACAACTTATAATATAATAACATGTATTATAAACCAAATTAACCCTAAAACAGACACAACACTTACTCCAAAAAACAATAAATCATCGTTTGGAGAGGGAAAGCTAAGTCTCATTAATTATATTTTCTGGGGGCAGGATTGGATCCTAGGACCCTTAGCACAGTAATCTTATGCGTCATTGACTGGGTTAAGATATCAAATCACTAATAAAGTTCCACTTTTCTTACTTTCTCATGCCAAAATAAAGTATTGTGATCGTGAATTTTTCCAACTCTAGATTGTGATGAAACTTTACGAATAATGTGTTTCCAAACTAAAAAGAAGAGTATTTTATCATTTTGTTTGTCCCAATGTATGTCTGTATATCCCTGGCCACGGTTCTGAAACTGTTCGAGGTAGTTTGTTGAAACTTGATATTTAGATATTGGACTTATTAAATTTTTTATCCTATATATCAAATTAGAGATAGTTTATTAATAAATGATTTCTTACAAGTACTTAAAAAAATTTCAAAAATAGTTTGTTTTTGGTTTAAATTAGATATCTATGGTGTGTTTAATCTGACAAATAGCATTGTAAAAACCTTTGTGGAGTAAATATTCATTAAAGGGTAAGTTACTAATGAGTTATTTTCCAAAACAAGAAATATTTGTAAAATGGCTCATATAAATTTGTTTAAAATAAAGGCCAATAATGTAAAATATTTGACATGAAAATAAAAACTACATTCTTGATATTTTGGGGAAAATTCATTTGACGGGAGCTTAATGATACTGATAATGTTTTAATTTCTATGTAGTAAAAAAGTCTTTTGCATTTTTCTCAAATTGAATATCCGTTATTTTGTTATATTTAATGTAATTACATACATATATATATATGTGTTATAAGGGAAAAAAAGAGCGTGTATGATTCGGTGCATATATGTTGTTTAAACGAAGGGAGTATGAAAGGATAGGAGAGAGTAGAGAAAGTTAATCAGGATGGATTAATTATTAAGATTTTTTTAATCTATATGCACATTTTCTTGCCTACCACATAAGGGAATGGCGTGATTTGGTATGTATGTATGTATGTATATATGTATGTGTGTATGTGTGTGTGTATGTATGTATGTATGCATGTATATATGTATGTGTGTATGTGTGTATGTATGTATGTATGTATGTATGTATGTATGTATGTATGTATGTATGTATGTATGTATGTATGTGTGTATGTATGTATATATGTATGTGTGTATGTGTGTATGTATATATGTGTGTATGTATATGTGTATGTAAGTATGTATGTATGTATTTTTATGTTTTTTTTTAAATATACAAAGGAGCAGTTTAATGATAAAAAAATTTGGCATAAAATTAAATTTTCTTGGAAATAAATTTTACAATTTTGTTCAAAATTGTTATTTGCAGACTATTTTTCATCATAAATAATAATGTATGTTGATTTTTCTAATATTAGTTAAAATGGAGGTAGTTTACTTATGACATAGTTTTGAAAATTACAAATATTTCGAAAATGTCCTTTATGAATGAGTTCAAAATGGTTGTTTAGGAATAGTTTTTCAAGATAAATAGGACTGTGTATTTATTTTTACATATATACATTATTTGAGGGTAGCTTTAAAATTATTGGCATTTAAATTGGTATTTTGAAAATGTTTTTGGAGTAAATAGGTAAGTCTTACCAAAACTTTATGCATTTTTTGATTAATAAGGCGGGCTGTGACGACAAGACACTGGATGATTACGTAACCAATAATTGTACCATATATAACTTGTAGTTTTGATGGCGAAGCGTAGAAATAGGCACTGGCGATGAGTGCAGTGGCCACAGCCGCAAACACCTGTAAATGAGATACACATTTAATATCATTATTATTATTATTAGCACCGCATCTTACTACCCGTTCGGGTTATACGCACTTACGCTAATGTGTAATGGTAGGGTGATTGTGAGATGAAATGGAGGACCTACAGTTTAACGTGGAATCCGAACCACGGTGGAGGCCTGGCATTCCCCACATTAACAAGATGTCTTGTCAGAGGTGAAGGAGAGGTTTAGTAATCAGATAAATCTGTGCCGGGACCGAGGATTGAACCCCGGCCGCCAGCACAGAGGTCTGACACCTTAACCCTAGACCACCAGTTCACCTATTTAATATTAGAATTATCAATGCATGTTCTGATGCTTACAAAAAGAAAGCACAAGAACAAATTAAATCACGTATTGACACTGTAGGTAATGCCATTATTTTAACCTTGAGTTAAAGAGATGGGTCGTCGCATTTTGTGAGAATTTGTTACTAGGAAAAAACTAAGATGGAAATGATATTAAACCACTTTAATAGTTGGTAAAATATGCAACAACAGGAATGGACTGGGTCTTTATGTAGCAGATTGGAAATATTGTCAGTGAAGTCATATGTATTTGAACACTTTTACATATACTTCTAGAAACACATGCCAGTTTTTTTATCAATGGTTGTTACTACCTCTTCAGGCAATACGAATTTGTACTAATTATGCTAGTAAATTGGGGATGAATAAGATTTGAATTTAGAGGAAGTGGATAACCATTTTCGAAAAAAACCTTTGTACACTCGACCGGGATTTGAATCCTGATTTATTTGTCATAGACACGAGATTGAACCCTTAGACCATGCACTCACAGAAGCAGTTCATGCCAGTGTTAATATTATATGTATGTAAAATTATATTATAATTAGCTCATTCTAAAACTAATATAGAAGGCCTGTGATCTATTTGCGATGTTAAAATTTGTAAAACTGTGTATTGATTAAAATTACAAATCAGAAGACATCCTTATGGACCAGTGTTTTACTATGGGTATCAACAGTTTTAAATATTTTTAATTGTTTTATAACTCTAAATCCAAAATTGTTAAGAGAATAAACTAACCTACTTATCATTTGATCAACTTACCAGTTCCAAAAGTTTGATGAGGAACCGAGGGTTCTTGAAACTATTCACTGCGTCCAACATTTTCAGATGATTACTGAAAATATATAAATTGTAATGCATCATATATTAGGGCTTCGATAGATTAATTATCATATTTGAATAAAATTAAATCTTCTATTAATGTATTTGTTATATAGTAAAACACATCAAGCCCACTTTTAAAATGCAAAGCGAAATCAACGCAAAGCTTGAAACTTGGGGAATAAGTCGTAGATAATATTTTTGGGTCACATAATAGTAGTTGGTTTTTAAATGAGCGATTCTTTGTATCTAGGTACTCTAAAGAGACATATAAAATAAATGGTACGGAACTCCGCGCGTACTTTCTCACTCCATTGTCTAAAAATTGAGATATTTACTAAAAACTCGTAATATATGTGAAACGAAATCATATACACTAGCAAACCCGAGCACAAATTACGCTCTTCTAAGGAAAAATATTTTTTGATTCCCTATTATAAATTTCATGATTTGAAATTTAAAGAATTAGAAGTCCTCATTTGTATACTTTTGCCAATAAAAAAAAATCGCTATTGAGTCCACAAGGGTCAACACTACATATTATAATTTTGACTTCCATTTAAGATTTTAGAAATTTGTTTAGGGGTTGCGCATCTTAAGGCCATCGCATTGCTATTAAATTCCTCATTTATAAATTTTGACTAATAAAATTAGATAAATATTGACTATTGAGTCTAAAATGATAGTGATAGATCATTGCTCTACAAACCTATCTCTTAGGAGGTTAAAGGAAAAAGAAATCAACTTTTTGTGAGACTTACTTATTCAATGGCATTTAAGAGATTATTGCTTTAAAATTTAAATAGATTTTATATATCTGTGCAACTAAAGTTCACAAAATGTTTGCTTATATCTAAGAAAAAATTGGTTTAAAAAAATATTCTCCAAATAAAGTTATTTTTATCTTTAATAGTACTACAATTTGGCAATGATAAGTTATTTATTATCTTAATTAGTTGCGGAGATATGGAAATTTAATGATCTGTAAAGTACTGTAAAAGTCATTTTCATGGGATGATTAAAATAGCTGTTTTGTTTATAATCTTAATCAACTACTAGATACAAATTTTGATAAAAATAGTTATAGCTGAATTTGAGAGAATCGGATTTTTCTCTTTTCACCATTTAGTAAACTACTCTTAATTCCAGGGTTAGACAGACACACAGACTGCATTGCAAAAACCACTTTTTAGGGTTCAGGAGGCCATGAAACGTCGCCATCCATAATTATTTCGGGCTAGCTCTTTTTACGGTCGCAATACTTTAGCTTGTTCTCGAAATGTTTTCCTTGATAATGTATATATATATATATATATATTATATATATACATATAGATGCGTATAGCTTGAAAACTAATGGGTCCATACAAATATATTTCAAATAAAAGATTTTTAATATAAACTGACCTACATACTTGAAATGATAAGTAATGTCGTATCTCATAGATCTACGGAGATATGATAAACAAAATTAGAAACTGCGCATCTCTACAGAACCCTTAAATTCATTTTGATGAAAAATTAAGAGTAGCCATTTAGTTCAAGATATTGATCAATGTTTATAAATGAAATTTAATCAAAATCGTTAGATTGGATTTAAAAAAGTCGATTTTTTTTCTCTATTAACTCTTTAGTAAACTACTCTTAATTTTAAGGTTAAAAAGACACACAAACAAACTGATAATTAATTTCATATATCAAAGAAGTACGGAAATATAATTAAAAATTGGAATTTACGCATCTGGACAGAACCATTAAAGTCATTTTGACGAAAAATTGAGAGAAAACATTTTGTTTGAAATATTTATCAAAGCTTAGAAATGAAATTTAACCAAAATCGTCAAAGCCGATATTGATAAAATCGTTTTTTTTATCTTTTCGCCCTAAAGGAAACTACCCTTAATTTTAGGGTTAGATATCTAATTCCAAAAATCCCTCGGGGCAACCTTATGAATACCCTAGATACCAAGTTTTAGCCCAATTGTAAAATTGTTTATGCTATAGACTGAGGTATAAACAGCTGGACATACACAGAGAAGGCAGTGCGAAAACCTATTTTTCGGTTTCGGCGGATCATGGAACGTCGACTCTCATCAAATACTTTCTCTATATCTACGGTAGCAATAGAGTAAAAACGCACACAATAAAATTTTATGTCGACAAATATGAATTTATCTACGCTTACATTATATATGCCATTTAATCATTAGTTGGGGTTAAAATAATGTTTAGTAACGGTATAATATCACATCATATGTTTAAATATGTCGACTATAGTCCAAATCAGTTAATAGTATATCGAACTCATCTTCGTCATTCAAATGTCTCGCTAAGGAATAAAGTTCATTAATTTATATTTGAAGTGTATTAAAAAAAGTGAGATTTTAATATTGTTCTTCATTTATTTGAATATTACTAATCAATAAACATATTATTAGCTTATTATTTAATTTTATAAAGGTACTAGATTCTCACTTCACTTTGTCACCGTAAATAGAGATATCGGGGTGTGAATATTAATTTTATACTACCCTTTTACTTGATAGTGAGAACACATTTGAGCTTCGATCCTCGTCTTTATCCCTTAGATCAATAATATTAAACCTGGGGTACGTGAGGATATCTTAGGTCGTGCATAATATTTAAAAAATGTATTAACTTATATACATAAGAAATACATTATATATAAACATAGGTACTCATATAAATGTATATGAGCTTATACTTTATATATGTATATACCGTATTTATATATTTCTCATTATTTTGCTAGTAATTTATTCTACCTATTTTCATTATTAAGTAGATTTTATTATTCATATATAAAATATTTGATGAAAATTAACTGAAAACATAAGGGAAACAACAACTTACACCAACCCCTTGGGGTTCTTGAAAGCAACATTAGTATTTCTATCTATTTTAGACGTAGGTGGGGACCTGGCGGTCTAGGGGTAAGGTATCAGACTTCTGTGCTGGCGGCCGGGGTTCAATCCTCGGTCCCGGTACAGATTTATCTGATTACCAAACCCTTCCTTCAACTCTGACAAGATATCTTGTGAATGTGAGGAATGCCAGGCCTCCACCGTGGTTCGGATTCCACGTTAAACTGTAGGTCCTTCATTTCATCTCACAATCACCCTACCATTACACATTAGCGTAAGTGCGTATAACCCGAACGGGTCGTAAGATACGGTGCTAATAATAATAATAATAATAATAATAATTTAGACGTAGATTACAGAATATATATAACTTTCATTACGCACAAACAACTTTGGGGATGCAAATTTGAAGAAAATTTATGTCTGTGAGTACGCGAACAAAACAGGTTGAATTACTCTGCCTTAGATCAATAAGTTAAGTGTAGATAGCTTGACTGGGTAGTAGGATAAGGTTCATAAATGATAATTTTTTTAGAATTTATTTTATAAATCCTACCAGTATTAATTTAAAAAAATCTAAATAGTTGAAATAATATCAGCATCCCCTTAGGTGGTCGCATGGTCTAGTCTGACACTTAAATTCTGAAATAAGCTGAATAGCTGAAGACAGGTTAAGGTTTAAATTCCCGATAGGCTTACTTTGATTAACACTTTATTTACGCTGCACCCAAACACAATTTTTATATATCGATACTTAAAACTCGTCAAACTGTGTGTCACTCCTTTCATTCAAACAACTGTTTTTTATATAAAATTAACAATAAAAATTACAGAATTAAAATTAAACCAGGGTGGTATAAATAAATAAAATTGTATTGAAGTTTCTACAATATTAATTACGTACTTTATCAGAGCTTGTTCGTTTTTAAACGGCATACGTTTTTGTTTTCGTCAACTGGGAGGGGGGGGAGGGGAAGGGGGGGAATTTCAGGTTTAATAATTAATTTATAACACTTTTATAATCTATTTACTTGTGCTACACCAAATGATAACGTATAAATTTATTGTTAATTTAAACTAGGAATTAATACTATTCATATTCCTTTATGAAAAGTTACTATAAATTCATTGCAGCCTTCTGTGAATGTGAAAAAATTGTTTATAATAATAAAAAAATAAAGGCTATTTGAAACCAACGGAACCTAAAGAGTTTTAATCAAAATTCATTATATTTCTCAAGGATTGGAATTCATTTGACTTAATGTTTAGTACAAACACAACAGTGATGCATTATTATACACATTTAAAAAATAATGATAAGGCTTATTTCATTATTTAAGAATAGGTGGCGCTTAAAATATATATTTTTATCTTTAGCTAACTTTACCCAAATGAGGGATATCATTCTTTTATTCGGAGCTAATATTTTTATTTATTGACCACTGTTATTAAAAATATAGGCCACATCGTCGCTATCTTATAGGTAAAGAAAGTATCGTGATCGTCAAGAAAATTGAACTCGAGATTTTGACGAATCTCGACGTTTCGTGACCCTATTATTCCGAAAAAATTGTTTTTGAATCTCCGTTTGTCTGTCGGTCTGTCTGTACTTCTGACTAGAGCCTAAACTACTTTACCGATCGTGCTAAAACTTGCTATCTAGAATTTTCACAGAGTTAGCCCAAGGGTTTTTAGAATTGGATATCTAACTTTTAAATTAAGGGTAGTTTACTGAAGGACAAAAAGAGAAAAAAAAATGATTTTGTCAGTATCGGCTCCAATAACTTTGTTTAAATTTCACTTCACAGCATTTATAAATATTCCAACCAAAATGGATACCCTCAATATTTCGGCAAAATGACTTTAATGGTTCCGGTCTGGTGCGTTAATTCTTATTTTTTTATTCTAGCTCTTAAACTATTTGAGACATGAAATTAATTATCATTGCAAATATGTAGATCTATTTATAATACAAGTTTTATATTCGAAACATATTTTTATGAAACCAATAACTTCCAAGCTATATGCATATATATATATATATAATTTTTAATTTTTCTAACATGAAAGGTAATGTATTACGACCGTAAATAAATCTAACCCGAAATGTTGATGGATCTCGACGACTCATGACCCTCCGAACTCTAAAAAGTAATATGTGCAATGCCATCTGTCTGTTTACCTTTTTAAACCCAAAATTAAGAGTAGTTTAATAAAAGGCAAAAAAAAAACTGAAAAGAGATACATTCCTTTTTCTCAAAATCTTCAATAACGATTTTGATTAAAATTCGTATATAGGGGTTGATCAACATTGTAGACAAACTGACTTTTTTCATTTTCCCATGAAACTGACACTTAAGGTTCGTTACAGAAGCAAACATTTATATATCTCCGCAACTAATTGAGATTAAAATAACTTATAATTGTAAAATTTTACTATTATTAAAATTAAAAAAACTTACTCTTAAATATATTTTTATAAAATCTATTAATTTCGGAGATATTGGTAAATATATTAATACAATTTTGCGAGCTCTACTATTGACAAGATACTACTTAAGATTAAACGTTAGTTCTCTATTTTTGTAAGAAGTTGGGTCTCATAGAAAGGGCATGTAGGTCGAAGAGTTAAAATGACGTCAAATGAGTGCAAGACCCACAAACAAACCATTTAACACCCATGGAACCTGCAAGATATGAATTAGATATGGCATATCAGTTTTTTTATATGGGATATGAAACTAGAGACATCCCACTCTTCCACATAAATGTGATGTTAAACTGAACTAAACATCACATGGAGATTGATTAAGGCCATACGTCCAGATTTTTTTTTTTCGTCATTCAAAAGAGTTTTATTCTATGTAATGTTACACACCAAAAATTTATTTTTAACTATTTTAATTCAAGAGCTATGAGGGTAAGAAGCTTCAATTTTTACGTTTTGCAAATCTAGAATTAAGCCACACTTTTTGGAATAAAATTTTGAAAATTAAAATTTAGTATCTTTAATACTATACCTATTTGATAAAGCTGGGATTTTACCGTAGGTATAAGCATACTCTATATAAATATACTTAAAGTTCCCTTAAAATCAACACATTTCAAAAATTGTTTATTAATTCTAATGCATCTATAAATATGAAATATTAGTATTCATGTGATTTATAGATGTGTATATTAAAGATTAAAAAAATATTCAAATTTAAATAAGCAAAGTTTTACTGAATAAATTGATTTACGTATGACATAAAAATATGCACTGAAATTCCAAGTTGGCTCACGGGATCAAAACTTTGTAGGGAAGTGTAGCTTAGTCGACAAAACGGTTGATAACCCGCCTCCACAGCAGTTACTCCAGCTGTCTTATCACAAGACACACAAGTAGTCTGCAGTCCTTGCGAGATTTCTGTTTGAACCATCATTCACAAGTTGTCTCTTAAAATAGTTAGACTAATAGTATAATGATATTGATCTTTATACCACTGCCAGGGTTATTTCATTATTGAAACATGTTGTAGTAATTTTAAGATTTGTGATTTATTTGTGATCTCTGTGAACTGTAAAGAAACTATATAAATATATATATA
>CABFVX010002120.1:0-24616 GCA_902151425.1 Timema shepardi | reverse complement strand
AAATTTTCCTAAGTGTTTGAGGGGATGGGGAGGGGTCTACCGTAAAGTTTCCCCCAATATAATAAGCTTATAATTTTTTGGTTTATCAAAACGGAACAAACGAACCTCTTCGCGGAACAATCCAGAACAAAGATGTAATCATAAAAACTTGAACTTTTCATAATGATAGACCAACTACGGACGTAAATGATGGATATCCAGCCATAAATGTAATCGAAGAGAACTCTACTGAATGTATTGCTCTTTTTGCAAGCTATCAACACATCCCGGCCCTTGCTACTCTGATGCTTCATCACTGACCAGCCAATGAAATTATCAAACCCTAAGTTCAAACAGTTGACCCAAGCAGTATCAGCTTACGTCTGTGACTCTGTGCCGACACAACAAGGCTGCTTGGCGTACACTACCATAATAAAGCTGAAGTCATGTATCCTTGCGAAGCTCTAGAGTTGCCAGTGGTATTAATGCCCTTAAGGGGCAGACCTGACAATTATCAGCTCAGTAACCTTTGAAAAAATATGGACCTCTAAACCAAAACTTCCGATATTCAGCTTTGCACCTGGGGAACAAAACAGCCTCTTTGTATCCTGGGTTGGTGTAATGTGGAGGCCACATACAATGGCCGGTCTGCTACTCTGCCTGTAACAGTAGTGGAAGGAAATGGGCCAAGCCTCCTCGGGAGAAATTGGTTCAACGAGTTGGGAATTAAAGTGCAAGGAATTCACCGTATCACTGATAGTAAGTTCATGGAGACAGTACAGAAATTCTCAGCTTTTGAAGATCACAAACTAGGAAAATATGTTAGACCACCAGTTTAATTAAAAATGGACCCCTCAGTGCAACCTCAGTATCTACAGAGCCGTCCAATACAACTGGCTCTGGCAGACGATGTCAATAGAGAGATTACAAGGTTAGTTGAGGAAGGGATATACAAATCAGTATAATTTTAAACGTCAGCTACATCCCTAGTGATTGTGCCAAAACGTGATGGATCCCTGTGGTTGTGAGAGAACTACTGGAGCACAGTTAATAAAGCACTATGTCCTGACAAATACCCTTTACCAACTGCAACTGAAGCTTTTACATGCCTAACAGTCAGAACCATATTTTCTGATGCTTGACCTTGCACATGCTTATGCCCAAGTTAAAGTGAATGAATAATCTTATAAAATATTGACGGTTAATACGCCTAAAGGCTTGATACAGGTGACAAGAAAGCCTTTTGGAATTAGTGCAGTACCTAGGATTTTTCAAAGGCTTATTGAAGGTATATTAGCATGTTTACCAGGTACAGCGGTACTCTTGGATGACATAATTATATCGGGCTTTGATAGAGAACAACATAATCCCAGAGTACAGGAAGTATAACAAAAATTGGGTATTGCATAGTTGCGGTTAAGGAAGGACAAGTGCAGATTTGGAGTTCCAACAGTGTCATTTTTAGATTTTAGGTAGACGCCCAAGGCACAAGACAAGGTTGAAGCCATACACAAAGCTCCAGCACCTAAGAATAAAACAAAACTTCAGGATTTTTTAGGACCTCTCAATTTTAATGAGAGATTCCTTATGGACAAAGCTAATGTTTTGAACCCCTACACTGTCTTATAGATAAAGAAGAAACATGGCAGGGACTCAAAACCACGAGAGTGCATTTAATAAGGCAAAAGCCATTTTAACATCAGACTTAGTTCTGACGCATTATGATAGAAGTAGATCTCTTATACTATCTTGTGATGCATCTCCTTACGGGGTTGGAGCAGTCCTCTCCCATATTATGGACAATGGAATAGAAGCTCCCGTAGCGTTTGTATCGAGAACAATGTAACAAGTTGAGCGTAACTATTCTAAAATCGATAAGGAAGCTTTAGCGGTTATATTTGATGTCAACAAGTTCCAGCAGTTTCTCTTGGGCCGATATTTCACAATAGCCATATATCACAAGACACGTCTAGGAATATTTCATCCTACCCACCAGACTCCAAGTGCTATGACACTTCAGATGTTACGGTGGAGCTTAATGCTAGGAGGTTATGATTATAACCTTATTTATGGACCAGCGAAACACCATGGAAATGCAGATGGGCTTAGCAGACTTCCATAGAACACTTCAGAAACTGTGAATATAGAACACAGGGGCATTTTTATGCTAGACATAGAAGACCCGCCTATCTCAGTGATTGAAATTACCAGGTAAAAAATAAAGGATCCTGTGATATGTAAGGTTAGAGTGGTTTTTACAGGGTTGGCCCGAAGAAGAGGTGGAGGAGGATTTCAAGCCCTACAGCGCACGACACTCAGAAATATCTTTGTTACAAGATTGCTTACTCTAGGGGTAGTACAGTGATATTGCCAAATAAACTCCACAAAAGGTTTCTCCTCGTGCTTCATGCTACACTACACGGGTGTGGTGCAATCAAAAGCAGTAGCTCTCACATATACATAGTGGCCTAAGATGAACGCAACCATATAGGAAGTAATGGGAACTTGCCAAACCTGTCAAGAGCCGGAACAATCCACCACAGGCCCCAGTACAGTCATGGATAGCTCCAAAAAGCCCGTGGGTTCGTCTACACATTGACATGGCAGGGCCGATACAAGGACAATTTTTTTTAATACTTGTGGATGTGAATTATAAATGGTTTGAGGTCAGACAGATGAAGTCTACAACATCAACGAGCATAATAATGGAACTAAGATACATTTTTGCTACACATGGGTTTCCAACAGTTCTAGTAAGTGACAATGGCCGTAATTTTGTGTCTGAGGAGTTTGAACAATTTCTTAGGCTCAATGGAATTAAGCATTTAGCAACAGCACCATATCACCCTGCAAGCAATGGGCAAGCAGAACGTATGGTTCAAACAGTAAAGAAATATTTGCGAAGAATGACAGGTGACAGACATAATAGGCTCGCAATAATCCTCCTCATGCTTCGGACAACCATCACTGGAACTACAGGCCAAAGTCGGGTCCAGCTTCTGATACATCGCCAACTTCGAACACGCTTGGATGTGCTACATCAAGATATACAAACAACAGGCTTTGCGGCACTCCTTCAAGCTACGGAGAATATGCGAATCTTCACAGAAGGAGCAGCTGTCTGGGCAAGGCAGTATGGAGTAAAGAGGCCTAAATGGATGCCAGCAGTGGTCACTGACGTGCTAGGAAGGAATATTTACCATGTCAGTTTTAAGGAAGGACTTGGACTAACAAGACACATGTAGACCAACTTATAAAACGTTATGAAAGAACACCTCAACAAGAGGATGCCTCGGAGAGACCATCTTCACAAGTTAAACCAGCAAGATACCCAGTTAAAGACCTTGTGACACATCAGATAGCAATACCACTTCAACAACCCCTACTAACACCTCTGGAAAGAGGAGACCATGATCAGCAACCAGTAGAAACCCCCCAACAACAGGAACAACAACCAACAGCACTGATGGACAACACAGATCAACAATCAGACACCAGACTCATGGCCTCTTCTGAGGCCACGAAGACAGTTGCTTACTTCTGTGCACTTGAGAGATTATATGTCGATATCTAGGAGGAGAGGAATGTAATATACTCAATAGCAGGTATGTGTATATGTTAAGTTTGTCAATCTGGACTGAACTGACTATGGTAGTCATAGCAGGAAGTGATGGACGACATGTTCCGTTCTAAGACTTTATCTTTGTGCTTTTAGTGTTAACACGTGCGCGAGTTATTTGGTTCATGTACAAGACTTAATATGTGTATGTGTAAGGACACAACAAGTTGATATGTAGCAAATAAAATCTTAATTATATATACCGATTTAAATAAGTATCTTAATAATTTAAAGTTTACAAGCTATTCAAATAAAATCACCTTCCGTAAGTTTAACCTCTACTTTAAAATATCTTCACAAAAAAAATCTAGGAAGTTAATCACAACATTGTCGATAAAAAGTTTGACCCATAATAAAATCCTCGACAATATGAACATAATAATATAGAGATAGATTTTGTTCACTACTTCAATGATTTCTATTATAATGAGAAAGTAAAAATAACAACAAAAAGCCCCTAAAGTCAATTGCCAGTTTTAATTTATTTCGCTTGTGAACTCTTAAACCATAAAATAAAATAATTGTACTATTGAATTATTAAAGAGGTCAACAAAACTGTTCCAATAATTTATATATTTCACCTCCAATAGAACGTATTTTAGAACTACTAGTCGTGACGTAAATTCCAAAACATAGATTAACAATTTTTATCTTACAATTTAGGTGATAAATAAACAAAAAATATTTCAGATATTCCATTCTAAACTATTTTGAAATTTCATTTTTTGTAAAACTTGTGCCATATATTTTTTTTGCCTATTGATACTTTACACACATACTATTATTTAGTAATTATTCTAGAGACCGACAGTAGTTTATTATAATTGCAGATTATAATCATTTAATAAAAAATAAATAAAACAAACCTTGTTAAATTGGTTCTAAACTTCACTTTTATGAAGTATTTTGGTCGAAATGAGTAAAAAATGGAAAATACAACAAAGAGAATATGATTTATATCGGCATTAAAGTCATACTTACCCACCTCGGTGGCATAGTTAGTAAAAGCACTAGTTTCGTGTTGAGCTAAACTGCCGAGAGCGGGGAGATCAAGGTTCGATTCTCAATCGGGTGAACTGGGGTGGTTTTACCTAAATGTTTTTCCACCCTCCCTACACGAAATTGTGGATTCACTTCTTTTAAATTCAACTTTCCCAATTCCTAGCCCATTAAAGTAGTTAGTACATAAGCGTATAACCCGAACGGGTAGTAAGACGCGGTGCTAGATAAATAAAAAATAGAGTCATATTTATACTAATCGTTAATAACAAGGTTCACAAATCTCAATAAACATAAGAAGGGAGGTCCTCGTCAACTAAACATAATTAGTTTCTAATTTAACCCTGTTATAAACTAAGAATTCATTACACACATTTTAAACACATATCAATAATGTGGATGGTTATTAACAACAAATCCCTCTGTTATCAAAATTATCTATTCCAGATAAATAAAAACTAACTCATTGAACCCCCATGTCAAGATTAGATAATTAATTATACTAAAACGTGTTTGCGGGCATTATTAGTAAAAACATTTTATATAATAAATACATATTACTTTTGCTGTCAACAATGATATCTTTCATTTTACTATTAGTAATATTTTATAGGTATTTATAATATCTATTAAAAGTGCAGATCTGCAGATAACATGACTTAACGTATGAATACGTAGAAGTAAATCTTGTAAACTTTACAAGATTTTAGATAAGCTCCTTCCGCTTAAATTTAGGTTGTAGTTCTAAGATTACGAAATTCATACAAATAATCTTTGTCGCGTGATTCAATGGAATTGAAACTACTGGCGTCATAAGTAATCAAATTCAGCCATATTTAAGATATTAACAAAATTAATGTATCGTTATTTGTTCCTAAGCCAAAACTTGAAGATTATTCTAAATTCAACCCATGACATGGTTATAGCAAATAATATACTACACTACTATTTTTTTATAAATATTTTTTATATATCATTATTTACCAATGAAACATTACTATCTGTAAAAAGTTATTGTAATTTTAATTAGTAGGTCAAAAAAAAAGATCACGTCACTATCTACGAAATAAATAAATATGCTTATCACAACCACCACACAGGCTAATGTCAAAGAATCAGTACTTTTAACTTTACTAACAAAATAAAAATATGCTGAATTGATAGTTGATGACTCACACACACCACACTAATTTTAAAATGTGGCGCAAATGAAATATTCTAGAACCAGGTCCAGGAAATAAACAATGGGAAGACAGACGCAAATGGGAGGATAAAATTATAATGGACTGTGAAGTGAGGTAGATTGGATAGAACTAGCTCAAGATGGGGATATGTGGGCGTAATTTTGTAAGATTGGTAATGCACTTTCGATTTTCTAGCACCACACATAAGTAATCATTTCGCAAAATTAATAAATGTGTTACTAAGCTAGTAAGATTGTAATAAATATTAGACCTACACGTTAATGTGAAGAACTACACAATATATTTAAAAATTACATTATTAAAATATTATTTTCATGACATAAAATAGGCAAGTTGAGTTACCCAGTGCAAGCTTATTTAGAATAGTTGGAAATAATAGGGAATTTCAAGTAGGGAGAGAGAACAAAAAATATAAGTTAAAATGCACCAATCAATGAGAGTTGAACTATATTAATTAATTTTATATTAGGATTTTGATTGTGATATAAAACTACCTTTAATAAAATGTTGAAGAGAAGCTATATTTGCAATTTTTAATTAAATTCGTCACCCACTTATTAAAATTAATTATAATTGTCATGAATCACAGTTTAAGAATAAAGGGCTTAAGTGCAAAGGTTACACTATATATATAGGCTATTTATAAATACATGTGCATGTATATATATTATATATACATGCACATGTATTTATAAATAGCCTATATATATAGTGTAACCTTTGCACTTAAGCCCTTTATTCTTAAACTGTGATTATATATATATGTGTGTGTGTGTGTGTATGTGTATATGTGTGTGTATGTATATATATATATTAATATTATATTAACCTAACTATTTTGAGCGTGACTTGACTGATAATATTCAAACATTTACATCACTTTTACAAACACACATATATTAAGATTATGCTATGTGTACCCATTATAAACGCTCTATTTATTTTTATGTCCAAATTTCCCAGATTTGTGGTTTTAATACCTCTATTGAATTTATAGTTGAAACCACTATTAGCTATTGTTTTGAAATCACTATATTTTCCGTTAGAGGAAATAAATAATTGATGTATTTTTTTCTATAAGTATATATGCTAGATTTTAAAAGATAAATTATTCATTTATAGATACAATGTTTAGATATATTACATATTATAATTACTATACAATTGATGGATAGGCCTACAACCAAAGCAGATAAATAGCCCATCAGTTTTTGGGCCTAGATTGCCCAATACCAGTAAGATTATAATTCATACACATCATATTGCGATGTTTACTGATATTAGAAATAATTAAGCTATATTAGTTTCTACTGATATATTTCACTCTTCCTTACCTAAGATCCAATAAATTAGCTTCTTTATTTATTAATTTCTCAAGAGCTCTAACACTTATCACTTTCCTTACAAGAGCATAAACTCTTGTTTGAATAAATTATTTTTAATTTCTGATTGAAACTACTGTTACGTTTTGAAAAAATGATCCATTAAAAATTCTCTTATGAACCAGCAGTTAAATGGGCAATGGAACTTAAAAAGTTCCTTTCATAATATCCATTTAAATAGCAGATTTAATTATACAATCATATTTTGAGCTAGTTGAACCATTTGTGCCTAAACTGTTCAAAATGTCAATATAAACAAGTCTAAAATTTGCATAATAACTAACTATCTAAATAAAAAACTAAATAGCTAACTAAAAACTAACTAACCAACCAACTAACTATCCAACTAACCATCTAGCTAATTAACTAACTGACAAAATATCAAAACAACTAGCTAAATAATCTGCTAACTAAATAAATGAAAAAATTACTAAAACTAACTAAATTACCAATCAACTATTTTAATAACTAGCTTACTAACTAACTAAATAACTAACAATTTAAGTAACTAGCTAACTGATTAAATAAATTATGAATTAAATAATTTACTGATTAAATAACTAACTAAATATATGATTAACATAATAACTATTGAACTACCCAACTAGCTATCTAACAAACTAGCTATCTAACTAAATAACTCATTAACTAACTATTTAACTAATAAAATAACTATATATAACTAATTTATCATTTAACTAAATAATAGCTTGTAAGCTAGCTAGCCAACCAACTAACTAAATTAACAATAATAATTTGCTAGCTATCTAGTTAGTTGATTAACTGGCTATCTGGTTGTTTAACTAACTAACTAGCAAGCCAGCCAGCAAACCAACTAACCAATCAAGTAGCCAACTAATTAACTAACTTACTAATTAATTAACTAACCAACCAAATAAATATATTATAATCTTACTATCTAGCTATTTAGCTGGCCAGCTATCAAACTAACTAACTAATTAACCAACTAACTAACAAAATATCTAGCTAACTGACCTACTAGATTTATATCTAGTTAACTAACCAATTAACTTACTAACTAGCTAGCTATTTCAGATATGATATAACATTTCTCTCTAAAGTTATTTTACTATATAAATTAAAATCTTTAATTTGAAATTTATTTTTTATAAAACTAATAGGGTCCGAGCTATAGATAAATATATAATATATTATTCTATTCTGGTCCTTTAAATATTAAATTAATGCTTATGCTCTTTGGTGACAATGATATTCTTCTTTTCTCAATGTTTCTTTAAATTTGTATTTTATATCACCTGTGCTCTTTGGTGGAGTGTCTTTGCAACAATGTATAATTATTGCGTTTTCCTAGTGTCGTATTCTCTGGGTATGCTAGTCCTGCGCCGCATACCCATAAAATATGGACTTGTTTATTGTTTAGTTCAATGCTGTCTGTGCGAACTGTGTAAACACTAATGTCTAAATTGTTAATAAATATACACGTGATGAATAATTAATTTTAAAACTAATATTGGTTCATATTCCAAGAATACTGTGATTTAAGTAGTTCTTCTTCTAAAAGGTTCTAATTAGCCCAATAGGAAACCCAGGGCTTGCTGCTTGAAAACCGCAAGGAAAGCGAGTGAGGCTCTAATGACCTTGCCCAATGTCTAGGGTGTTGGAACACATTTCTTTCCGCTCACCCATAAGTAATTGACCAATGAGCTCGGGTTTTTACACCTCAGGTCATGCTGTTCCTGTGAATCAAGCTAAGCATTGTGCCAACTATTGAAAGAAGATTCAAGATAACAATGTTTATTTATTAAGATAATTTGGTATGGTTTAAGAGAAATACATAAAATATATATAAAAATAATTGTAAAATAATAGTCGGTAAACGTAACAAACTTTAATTTATACACTAATTAAATACAATTATTTATGTTTGGGTATTATAGTCACATGTCTTATCATGTATTTGGCAAACACTGTGGTAAAGTATATTATTTGTGTTCTTTGATAAGCTATGATGCTATTTTTTCCAAAATATTCTTGTAACAAAGTCTATTAGTTCATATTGGATAAATACTGCGTTGGTTTTTGCACGAAATTTGTAGGCCTACAAGGTAATATTTTGTGTCAAATATTTAGTTTATTTTAATTTATTAGTTGCCATGATTGCTTTGTGATTGCAATAGTTAGCTCAGAATAATACAACGTGAAACTATCAAAAAATGGTCAGCCAGATGATGAACGTTTTAATTTGATATAGTTTTGATGCTGCTAACCGGGCGAAGAACGGGTCCAACTGCTTATTTTAAGATAAAAGAAAATATTTGCAGCGTACTATTTATTTATGTTATCAGTGTAGCCTAATTATTTTTCGATTATAAATTGCGTCGACTAAAAACAATTTTTTATTTATAATTTTTTTATTATAGTTCAATTCTCTATGTAGCTCTTTATGCAACAAAATTCCCAAGCCTGCCTTAAACCACTCGGCCAGCTAAGACTAACTTTCAGGCGACAAGGAGGTCGAGAGGCTCGAATTACAATCAGGTATATTATTATTAGCACCGCGTCTTACTATACGTTCGGGTTATACGCGCTTAGCTAATGTGTAATGGTAGGGTGATTGTGAGATGAAATGGAGGACCTACAGTTTAACGTGGAATCCGAACCACGGTGGAGGCCTGGAATTCCTCACATTCACAAGATGTCTTGTCAGAGGTGAAGGAAGGGTTTGGTAATCAGATAAATCTGTGCCGGGACCGAGGATTGAACCCCGTCCGCCAGCACAGAAGTCTGACACCTTACCCCTAGACCGCCAGGTCACCCCAATCAGGTATACTGAGGGTATTCTTGATAAATTATTTTCTTCTCTTCCTCCAAGTAATTGCGGGTACATTTACTTTTAAATTTTAACTCCCTTTCACTAATCCCACTTGCGTAAAGGCGTAAAGCGTATGTGAAGGACCCAAACGGGTCATAATAAGTGCTAAATACCCATTCTCCACTCCCTCCTCCTTCTACCCCCCCACCCCCCAACCAAATAAAATAAAACAACGTGGTTTACACAAATATTAGTAATAATATAAGTTAAAAGTGTTGAAATAATTTTTACCTTGTGAGAACCCAGACAGCACGTACACCGCACAAATACAAGCAGCTAATGAAATGAGAACAGTGTAGACTGGTGTGAAGGCGACAAGATAAGGCTGTAAGTAAAACAGAAGATAATTACTGATAACAAAACTATTCCCGGTACTCCCACTCTATTAGCTTTATTTTGTTACATGACTTTCAAAGGACTACAAATTATTTTAAGCCATCTAAAAGTATTACATGTGTACACCACGACAACCATTACAGTTCACTGAGTTATGATCGGGCAAACTTTCTATCTTGTGATTTTTGCGTATCAATGTAGAGGTAAATTAAGTAATATATGGTGTTGAAACTTACTATAACTAGACATTAATATGAGATGTACACAATTAAATTGACATAACATAAATATTATAATTATTAATATTAATAATCCAATATTATAATAATTTATAATATTATTTTTATTATTAATAGTAATGTATATTATAAAATATCATATATATTGATAATTAATTTAGTTAATTTTCATAAATTCTTTTACATTCATCCTCCACGTATATGGGGGTGAATTTCCCCTGAATTAAAACTTCCTTATCCTTAACACAATATCTTAATGTATTACAGAAGCATACAGCCCACGTATATGGGGAAAACTTCCCCTGCAAATAACCTTACTTATCCTTAACACACCAGCGTAATTATTATATACCCTGATTTTGGTAGGAAGAACAGTAGAGAAAATTCAAACATATTGTTTTACAGCCAACATTGATAACATTTTACTATATTATTTGTTTTAATTGATAGGTATTGATTATATTTATCAAAAGTGACAACTGCAGATAACATGACTTGATGTATGAAAATATTAAAATTGTTTTAGTAACTTTAGTAACTAACTTCTACTGTTCTTCCTACCAAAATCGTACTATAGATGCATACAGCCCACGTATATGAGGCACACTTACCCTGAATTAAACCTTCCTTATCCTTAACACACCAGCGTAATTATTATAGATGCATACAGCCCAAATAGGTAGTAGGACGTTGTGCTGAAAAAAAATAGCATGCAGCTTGATCAACTGAAATTATATATTTATCGTTTTCAAAACATTGTTTATTTTCAGGAAAAACTGGACCATATGTTCTGTATGACTGTATAGTTGTCATCTTAAGAAACAAAGGGGAGAGCTGCATGCGTGTGTCACGTCAGGCGTGTGAAACGTCACATGCAATTTTGGGGTCCGTCGGTCCCCATGTCCGCACGCTAACTTTCCCCAAGCCACTCTATGTTGTATATTACTGTATTTATCCTATTCTGACGTGTCTCTCGCGGCGTTCTATACGATAATATAGATTAAGCCTCAGTGTCATAAAATCCATGGGGTATCACAAATTACACACCCACCTGTAATCTATACATATTTTTTTTACCACCAGGAGAAACATTCAATATCGTTAAAGGTGACCTGGTGGTCAAGGGGAAAGTTAACAGACTTCTATGCTGGCGGCCGGGGTTCAATCCTCGGTCCCGGCACAGATTTATCTGATTACCGAACCCTTCCTTCACCTCTGACAAGACATCTTGTGAATGTGGGGAATGCCAGGCCTCCACCGTGGTTCGGATTCCACGTTAAACNATTTATCTGATTACCAAACCCTTCCTTCACCTCTGACAAGACATCTTGTGAATGTGGGGAATGCCAGGCCTCCACCGTGGTTCGGATTCCACGTTAAACTGTAGGTCCTCCATTTCATCTCACAATCACCCTACCATTACACATTAGCGTAAGTGCGTATAACCCGAACGGGTAGTAAGACGCGGTGCTAATAATAATATCGTTAAAAAAAAAACTTTCTCCTACTAACTCCATACACGAAGTTCACTCTGTGATCATATTATTTATTTTTCCCGTCATGTTTCCCAATCTGTTTGAGTTATACACACACATATTTTTTTTCTGTAATGTTGTAGCAATAAAGGAGGTATAATTTAGAGTAAATTTAAACCATATTTGCATGTAGGATGAATGGAAAACCATGTAGGAAGAACCACCCTCAATACACCCTGCCAAAACTCGAGCTCATCAACTTGAGTATGATTAAAAATAGTGTAGAAAGTAATAAATGCTATTACCATTTCAAATAAAGCACAGATTCTACACATATATTATTGCATACAAATGTTATGTTTGGCTCACTTTTTTTTTTTACTTTATCAACCCCTAGAAGAAAAGAAGTATTGCGGCCTTCAAAAAATTTGAGTTCAACATGTTGATGGAAGTTGAATTTTCATGACACCCTTAACCAGAAAAAGTGGTTGTTGCAATCCCTTCCGTCTGTATATACATATATCTATGTGCCTCTTTTTTGGCCTAAAACTGAAAATTTTTGGCCGTTTGGGCTAAAACTTGGTGCCTAGGAATTTCATAAGGATCTCCAGGAGTTTATTTTTAAATTAACTTTCCAAACCAAATATTGAGGATAGTTTACTAAAGAAAGAAAAGAAAAAAAACTACATTTTATTGATATAGGCTCCAACCTTTTTTCATTAGATTTGTATCTAGGCACGCTTTATTATTATTATTATTATTATTATTATTATTATTATTATTAGCACTGCGTCTTACTACCCGTTCGGGTTATACGCACTTACGCTAATGTGTAATGGTAGGGTGATTGTGAGATGAAATGGAGGACCTACAGTTTAACGTGGAATCCGAACCACGGTGGAGGCCTGGCATTCCCCACATTCACAAGATGTCTTGTCAGAGGTGAAGGAAGGGTTCGGTAATCAGATAAATCTGTGCCGGGACCGAGGATTGAACCCCGGCCACCAGCACATAAGTCTGACACCTTACCCCTAGACCGCCAGGTCACCCGCACGCTTTAAAATTACAAAAAAACTGGAATGTCTCATTTTTCCGGTGTAATGACTTTGGTTGTACTTTACATAAGTAGTTGCATCCAAATTGTATGATATACGCAACTCTAAGAGATACGAAATAACTTATCACTCCAATGTTATAGTCGTATTAAATATTGTTTTTAAATATATGTATATTAAACCAGTAGACTACTAACCCGCTTCGGTGGCCGCGTGGACCAATGTGCTACTACTTTCATGCGAGACTAGACTACTGGAGATGGGGAGATCGGGTTTGGATACCAGTCAGGTGGACTGAGGGTGGTTTTCCTTAAATAGTTTTCTTCTCTCCCCCACGCTAATGAAGATGCATTTCCTCTCAATTAAACCTTTCTAATCCCTAACCTATTAGTGTAACTGGTACATAGGCTTATAAACCGAACGGGTAGTAAGATGCGGTACAAAAAATAGTTTCCTAGCTATAAGCAAATATTATTAAGTGATGATGTGGGAAATGGGGATTTGAACATTTACAGAACTGATCTATTCAGTGAATCTTAAAGTCTTTAAAAATTCCAAAATGGAGGGCCGGGAAATTTATGAAAATAAAAGAAAGCATTAACTTATTCTTGGTGAGATACAAATTGAAATTTCGAATAATGGACTAAAAATAAACTAGGATTGAGCAGATACAAAAATTAAAAAATTATAGAAAAGAGGCTAAATTAGTGTACTGATTACATAATCTCCCTGAAGACATTGGAAATGTAGATGGGTTCGACAAGTACACTCACAATGTGTACTGCCCCAAACAAAACCAAATAATAATTCATACTTCATGGGAGCCACTACCAAATATTACTGCAAATAACTAACAATTATAAAAATTATCTACAATAACATTGTTTGGTGATATCAAAATACGTGAAATATTTTACAAAAACAAAAGAAGTATAATCAAAAAGTCTTCACCTGCACAGGAAGTTATTAATATTTCAAAGAAGAATTTAATAGCTACCCCAGAACAACTTTATTAATAAAAAAACTACGCACTTTTAACAAATATATATCTAATGAAATTACGACTACGGTTTTAGTTAAATTTAATAAATGAAATAATTTACAAAATCAAACTAATCGATACCAATAAACAATAATGTGTATAGTAGCTTATGTGCACGAAAATTAAATACCGACAAAATTTTTATATTTAATGTAAATACTATAAAAATGTTATTTTTCTAGTAACTTGAAACTTATATCCACAATCCTTAATAAATACAAAAAGTGTCTAGGCTAATCAACAAATTTACATAAAAGTTTGTAACACAACAAATCATAAAACTATTTTTGTCAGGGATGGTTTGTGAATACTTCACGGCCCTTTTTCTAGACTATTAAACTAAATACTTTGGACCACTTGATTTCAAAGAAATTTTGCCTATGTTTATCGATTATTATATATTTCTTTAAAATTTGATCATCACACAAATTATAGTTGATAACATTTAAACATTATTTTAGTAATATAAAATTAAGAATAAAATTAATTTATTTTTAAATATTTAAATATCATAATCTATCGTTAAGTGGTTAATCAACGTGTAAACATTTAATCTAAAATATGTATTCATTCTATTAGAGCATAGCTACATTTTTAAATTATAAAATATAATGAATTGTCAATATCCAACATAAAGTATAAATGAAGTCCTTGTGTAGGCTACTTTTCGCTCTTACATAACAAAGGGCATTACATAGGTATATAAGTGCATTTTAAAAAACGGGCCGCCAAGTAATTAGAAAGTATACTTACAAAAAATAATTTAAGATTTTTTTGTTACATACTTGGACATAGAATATGTTTGTATAATTTTAATTTGTTTATAATATACACATATTTTATTAAAAGGATTAAATTAAACACCGTAACACCTAAATAAATATAAATATAGAAATATCCAATTCATAAACAATTTCTCAAAAGTATCTTTCCTTAGCCGCCAATGCGAGAAGCTATTAAACATCATGAACCATACGCCCTGGGAAGCAAACTCATTCCTGGATACAAGTAAAAATATTAAAAACGAGAACCCTCGACTTAGTTTAGAGACCCTTAAAACAAATTATAGAAATGAATACCAAAATACCCCTTTCTTACCTGTGCCATATTCTCATACCCTTTTAAATTTCTAATTGTTTTTAGGGAGATATCACTATTTTTTGTTGATAAAGTGAATACAAAAAAAACTTTCTCTAAATATATATTTGAGTTTCCTCCAGCAGCAGAATTTCAGAGGGTAGATTAACTGAGGATAAAGAAATGTTTAAAGATTTTTCTTCTCTTTATATTTCCCATAGTTAGTGACTCTTACGATAACTCTCGTTCACGGAAACTCTGGGTAGCTAACGCAACTTAAACATATTATTTTATCACTGCATCTTACTCGATGTTCGGGTTGTATGCTTAGAAAATATTAACGCTAATAGTTTTAGGGATTAAGAGGGTTGCATGTAGAGGAAGTGTACCCATACTTGCATATAAAGAGAGTGTAAAACCTCTTTATAAAAAATTCAGTACATCCGACCAAGACTCGAACATCGATCTACCCATCATCAGCAGTCTAGTCTACCGCTAAAATAGCGTCTTAGACCATGTGGCCACTGAAACAGGTTCAAATGTTATTAAATGACCACAGGTATCCAAGGTCCCAATAGTAACACATAATATTATACACGTATCATGAGACACACAAAAAACTAATACTTAGATTTTTTAACATTTAACCTCCTGTAGAACATTAGAAATGTGATCAGGGAAAATAAATATAAAAAACATTTTTAGATATTATAACTATTAATTAATAAGAATAATACTTAATTTATAATTTCCTTTCTGTGGTGTACCCAACAAAAAGTTTAGGTTATTGTCAAACACTGGTAAATGTTTCATTATTAAATATACTACAAAATGAACAATAAGATGTTGATAGCCTTTATGATAATATATATATATATATATATGATAAATCTGTGCCGCGACTGAGGATTGAACCCTGGTCTCCCAGCACAGAAGTCCGACACATCACCCCTAGATCGCCAGGTCACCTTACTACTTACTAGAAAATATTATTGAAATATTTTCATAACAAAATTCTTAAATAAGAATTTAATATCTATGATTACTCAAATTAGCACGATAAAATAGATACATAAATCAACTTAATCCGCCATCTTAATACCAGCTGATCACTGGAACTAAAGAGTAGACAAACTTGTATACACTATACCGTGGTATAAATGTGCTTGATTGAGTATTCTTCCTTCAGTCCTACTCTCTAATATTATTACAATCATACGGTCTGACATGTGAAAACGAAATGAGGTGAAAAGATAAATTGACATTAAACATTTTATATTAAATAGACAGTGTGATACTTGTTAATATTTTATTATAGCAATGATGATATATGACTCTTAAAAATAATTTGAACTGCTCTTACCACTGAGACCACTGAATGACCGTGGGCACGGGACGAATCATGGATATCTCAGTGGTAAGAGCATTGGCGTACTGATCCAAAGGTCCCGGGTTCGATTCCCGTGTCCAGGTGTCATTTTTCAATTTTCTGAATATGATAAAATATCAGGTGTTGGTAAATGGAGGGGACATTAATATTGCCAAACTTATAGATAAAAGCCTTCTCGACATAGTGGGAAACTTTACTTGGTAAGGTAGGATGGAAAAAAGTCTAAAAATTAATGAATATAAAAGCTAAATATTAAATTATGTTAAAGGTTATTCATTAGTATTGCGAATACATAGCCAAAGATCGAAGTATACATTAGTGCCTATCTAGTGGCAATATAACAATTAAAATAAACGAATTCTCGCAGCATAACTCAGGGGCCATGATTTTCGTTGGAAAATTATGATGTTCGATATTTAATATATGTTTTTGACAAAGTACATTGTTTCATTTATGCTCTTTGGTGCAACGTGATTATATTTTTTTTCTAACCGATTTATGTAAAATTATCGATTACTTCGTTTACCTTCTATTTTGATCACGCTTAGGTAAAGATTGTATTACCAATTGTTTGCGTTCATTTGTGCATTCAATTTGTGTACTAAGTAATATTTTATTTCAAAGATTGGATTTATTTTAATTGCTATAACAGGTTTGCCATAATTAGGTCAGGATTGCACATAAAGGAGCTATAAAAATGATGGAAATCGGATGTTAAACGTCCTAATTTGACGGTTTTACCGTGCTAAGAACGGGTAAAGCTGCTAGTATTTTTTAAAACCAACATTTTCTTAACTACAATTAAATATATATTTATATAAAGTCTTTAAAGGAGGAAAAAACATGTTATGATGTTTGATTGACAGACATTTTATATTTTCTCAATGTTTCTGTAACAGTGTATATTAATTTATCCATACTCTTTAGTACAATATAATGATCTCTTTTCCCCATTTAGTTTTTACAACGATGTCTATTTCTTTCTCACATATCCTGCGAGTTTTAACTAAATGTCTCCCTTTTTAGTTAAAGGAGCGTGAAAGTCTCTGCCATTAATGGTATTATTTATTTTGTAACCATCTCTATTATCTATTAATTCATTTATGTTCGTTGTTGTAGTGTAATACTGTTTTTTCTTATGTTTTGGTTATAATGTTAATCATATTATTTCCCATACTTCCGAGCTAAGTTAAATGTATCCATTTTTATGTAACGACGCGAGAAAGATTGTGTGGTCAACCGTGTCAATTATTTGTTTTTAATCTGTTTAGTAAGACCTTACTCAATATATATATCGTTACCAGGCTGCTCTTACGGATGAGCATGTGCATACTTAGCCAGTATGCATCTAACACAATCAACACTTCTCTAACCCACTTCAGTGTTTGAATGGTCTAAGGCGTTACTCCCACAATAAATTATACTACTGACGATGGGGAAATCGGTATTCAGATCCTACTCGGGTGTAATGGGATTTATTATTACGTAATTATTTCCCAATCTCCCTACACACAAATGTTGATAATATTCCTATAAATTTGACCTAACTCATCCATAAAATACTGACGTAATTAGTGGATATGCGTGTAACCCCAACGCCTAGTAAGACGTGGTGACAAAAAAGACTAGACATATTCTCTAGTATTCATTGCAAAAATACAGACTTTCACTAACATACAGATCACGAATAACCACTTACACCCGCGGCAAACGTGATAGACATCACTTTCTGTGAGTTTGACGTCATTTGAAGACAGTATGTTTCAAGTTGGAGTGTTTGGTGGTCCTGTGCTATAGATGTGGCTTTGCACCACATTTAATTATACTAATGTTATAGGGATAGTGATTGTAGCATTTGTAGAAAAAATTTGCCCCTAAATTTGCCTAGAGATAAAGAGTTGGAAACCATTTAGGAATAATAAAGCCTTAGTATGTCGGTATTGCTTTATTTGGGGCCAACGCGACGCCTTGAAGTACAATAATTATGACCAGGAGTCTGATTCTGGCATCTCCATCACAGGCAAACCAGACCAGACCAGACCAATCGTTAAAGCAATTGTTAAAATATATCATTTTCAAACAAAAATCAGTCATGAGTTAAATACACTTCAACGAGTTGTTAGCTCTAAAAAAATATACATTGCTATTTGTCATGTCAAACACTCACTATATACAACCTTCTTATAACCAAATCATTGGATCCATTTTGAAAATATTTTAAATTTTTTAATATCAGCCATTTATAAACAACCCTTAAGAAAATTCTTTACCAAAAATAAACTCTAAAGTGCAATTTGACATTTCAAACACTCAAAGATACCCACTTGGGATCAAATCTTTAGAGTCATTTCTAAAATATTTCATGTTTTTGAAAAATCGGTCTTACATAAACTATCCATAAACACATTTTAAGACCAAAAACAAGTATACAGTGATATATGTCATACCACATAATCCCCAAATATATATTTTAAATAAACTCGTTAGAGCCAGTTTCGAAAAATTTTGAATTCAACAAAATCACTCATAACTATCCGTAATTTGAGAGCAAGGGTTGAACTAAAAAAATATAATAAAATCTAGATTTAAATTTGAACAAAATCCATCCATCTATTTTGGAACCGTAGCCAGGGACAAACAAAGAGACGGAAGGGCATTGAAACACACATATTTGTAAAATCCGCTTTTTTGTATTCGGGTTCACATAAAACGTACTGTACACTACATATCCATCGTAATATTGAGGTAGATTTTGTTCACGATTACAATACTTTATCTTAATTAGAGAGAGTAAATAATCTAATTGTGCTCTTAACACATGAACCACATTTACAGAACAGTCAGCCACATTTTTGTGCGCGTGGTATAAACATTAGGCTGATTTAATCCGAATAACTGGTTACAGGGACGCTTGGTTTCGAATCTCGTCTGTATGTACTACATGTTTTATCGTCAAGACGATTGACCCTTTTCACTTGGTATGGAAATGCAGAGCCATGAGAACAAACAACTATCTTCAAGAATTTGTATTATTTTTCAATTTTCTTTTCGGAAATGGTTTGTTCAAGAATATAAGTATGTAGATTAGGTTATACTTTTTATATACACACCCCCTCTATAATTTTAACAGTGATCAAATATCTATAAAATTGACATTTTTCAATAGAAAACTGCTCGCTTCATAACACAAAATAAGAAAATGTAACAATTAATAAACATCGATACATTATCTTAGAAGGGATGTTGAAAATATTAACATAAAAATTCCACTCGTTCTCGAGAAAACTGATCTTTCCAAACGTATGACTTATCCGCAAAACCTTTCGGGTAGCTAGCGCCATCTACGGTTTCCGTGATCCGTCTGTTTTTATTGGCGTGGAAGGATACTTGGGCCAGTTGTGAAGCCACGCCACGCCTTTCATCCTCCCGCCCACCATCCCACAAAATAGGTTTTAGACTTGCACTCGACAGGGACAAGGACCTTAATGGTTTTTCACTATTCCTCCACTTTAATGAGAGTACTTTTCCTCTACATTTTACCGTCCTCATCCCTACATTACTAGATTAATTAAAATACATATAGCATAAACGCTTATTCAAAAGTGGGGGATTTCTTAAAATATGGCTAACTCCAAATTACTCAAACCTCGCGTGATTTGGTACAATATGTGCTCTAAAATACATCCCAACAGCGATTAAAGACGAGGTCTCTCAAAGGTAGTTGATAGTCTTCTGAATTTCACTCCTAGATGTAAGTATGACTCGTAAATTATTCTTTCCCTGTTTGAAGAGATACATTTAGACATTGAATTGGTGCTTTTATGAGCCTATATTGATCTTCCAACTTCCTTTTGGAGACTTCGTGGCTATCCACCGGCTTGTAAACATTTCCCCCTTAGAGGTAGACCACACTACGGTCACCAGAGGCAAATAGCATAAACTGGTTCTGTTATTTGGCCCATATGCTGTTTCACAATCGGATGAGATAAATCATTTCAGAGAACTGTGCGTCTGATAGGTTAGTTTGCTATTAACAATGAATTTCGAGAAAAATTACATGTCGAGGGCTTTTTTGTGTACACACTGTCTTACTAGCCGTCCAGGGTGTGTGCTTAATGATAAACTATGATATATTAAAAATTAACAAGCTTCAAACCAATCATCTTTATCATTCTATATTATTGCGTCTTATTCGTTCAGGATAACCTCACAAGTACTAAACCCACTAATATGTAAGCTCTTAGGAAGGTTTAATTTACAGGAAATATACCTGAATTGGCGTGGATGGATTATAAAAATTTATTTAGGAAAACCGACTTTAAATACATCTGACAAAGATTCAAACCTCGATCTCTTCATTATTGGCAGTTCAATATATTATGAGAGTGATTGATGCCTTAGACCATGCATACACCGAAGAGAGCAGACATTGAATTAATTAATTTCGAAATAGGTAATTTTCATCCTAGGCCATTATAATCAATACTTTAATAAAGATTTGATGGCTTTATATAAATTCCTTGAAATAATAGGGTAGGTGTGAAATTAAGAATGGAATCAAACATTTTAAAATATCATTTATTTAGTATATAATGTAAAGTTATCAACATTTTTTCTAGAATGCCGGTATGTATAAGTAGATAAAATATAATTATTAAATAAATGTTTAAAAATATCAAATCTCTTTGGTGTACTGAGGCCAGTTTTCTTTAAAAACTTTCCCATTTTTCCTCCATGTAGGTAAATTTATTCTAAATTCGACCTCCTTCATATCCAGTACATTTTCATAATTAATATGCATATAACCTGGACGGCTAGTAAGACACGATTTGAAAGATGAAATAGGTTGTCTATAAATTATTCACCCCCTTATAAGTCTTAATAAATTCAGTATTTTATGAGTTAACTCTAAACGGTTTGCGGTATTTATTAAAGAGGTAAAGAAATACAAGTTTCTAGTTGATTTATTAACTATCGCAAGACATTTAAAGATATCTTATATTATTATTATTATTATTATTATTAACACCACGTCTTACTACCCGTTCGGGTTATACGCACTTACGCTAATGTCTAATGGTAGGGTGATTGTGATATGAAATGGAGGACCTTACAGTTTAACGTGGAATCCGAACCACGGTGGAGGCCTGGCATTCCTCACATTCACAAGATGTCTTGTCAGAGGTGAAGGAAGATATCTTATAAAATGAAGATTTTATTAAAGCTTATATTGGGATACGTAATTTAATGGAAACACTCTTTGATAAAGTTAATGCATCAACGAAATAATCATATCTATGTCAACTACGTCTTTTTCAGAGAAAGCCGCCATATCGAAGAGAGCAGAGCACCAAACTGATGCGGCGACGACCTCGATGGACGTTCGATGGACGTAGGGGAAGTGGTGAAATCTGCCACCAGGCGCGCCCTCTACTGGTTGTCCCAGCAACGTCATGATGACTGGGGTTGGGGCGGCGATACGGCCAGAGCAATCCTTACATTCGTTTTGATTGATTCCTCTTGGTTCAATCGTCAGAACCTCGAGAGTCAGTTAGCAACAAAACAAATGGAGCTGGAAATCGTACTGCAGTTATGGAGGTGCTTTTTAAATTATAGAATTCAATTTTATTTTAATACATTACATGGTTTGGTTAGTATTCATGAATAATCATGAGTTGCGTAGTTACTGATAAAATATGAATCGTACAATTAATTAGATTACCCATAAATTACGACTATATCTCTAATATCTCCTTTTAATAAATGTCATTTAAGATATTTATATGTGTGTATAGTTTATAACAACATATCTTTATTGTATTTTTTTTATTCGCTTGTGCCAGAAATCTACACAAAACTATATTATACAAAAATACATATAAATATGAAGCATTTGATTTCAAATTGCATTATATTTGATTTTCACATGAACTGGAAAACCACTTAAATAGGTCTAAATACATTAAAAATATTGTATAATTATTTATTGAGTATTTAATTATATTAATATTAGTCATAACTTTTTACACTATGATGGCAAAAATTTGAGATTTTTTGCTTAATTCATATAAAAGTGGTGAAAATATAATTAATTATTTATATAGGCCTACATAATATACAGAAAGTTATTTATTAAAGTTATGACTCTTCAGCCATAAGTTTAGTGACTATGTTGAACATAAATTAAAACTGACCTAAAATATACATGTTATAATTAAATAATATGATTATTGCTTTTCGCCGTTTCTCACTACCCATTCATGTTATATGTATATACATTAATTACACTAGTGTGCTAGGGATGGATGAGAATATAATTAAGAGAAAGTTTGCTTTGATGGAGAATGAGAAAATTTAGAAAAAAAAAATATTTAGCACCGCGTCTTACTACCCGTTCGGGTTATACGCTTTAAGTACTAATTACTCTAATGGATTAGGAATTGGGAAGGTTGAATTAGAGGAAGTGAACCCGCATTTACGTGGAGGGAGAGTGGAAAACCATTTAGGAAAAACCACCCCCAGTTCACCCGACCGAGATTCGAACCTTGATCTCCCCATCCTCAGCAGTGGAGCTAAATACGACAAGCGCGTTAGCCAACTACGCCACCGAGGCGGATTTTAGAAAAAAGCCCCATCATTTTATCAGACTGAGTTTTGAGACCCTAACTTACACCGTCAACTCCACAACAGGAATGGGGATTTGAGTCCTGATCATCCAGCGTTACCACAAAAACTGGACTGGGAGTTCTAGTCCTGACTTTCCAGTGTCTTCACAAAAACTGTTGGAGTCCTGATCGTCCAGGATTACCACAACAACTGGACTGAATTAGTTTGATATTTAGACTGGGTACCCATTGGAATTAGTTTATAATGATAATGGAATAAATATGCATATATACATATTATTGCAGGAAGTTTATTTAAAATATTCTAGTTTTTTTCTGTACTAGAATTTTTAATAATGGATCAATAGAAGGTTAGAATATTTTTAATTAATTTCCTTTAGTAAAATACCATATATTTAAGAGTGCATGAAAGACCATTAAACAAGTCAGCGAGGGGAAAATTTAATTCCTTTATCGGCAATTCTCCAAATCTTAACGAGTAGCAGTGGCACATGAACAGAAGGTATATGGATATACTGTTCACGTCTAGATTTTTATTAGTGGGGTCATAGTGCCAACTGTATCCAGCCCAGATTATTATATTAGATTAATTCATATTACTTGAATATGAATTATTTTATAATTGGAATTTGTGATGAACTTCCTAAATAAGTTTCCGTTGTTTCTGCCCTGTCCTGGAGTTTCATATACAAAGTGAACCGGTGAAAACTCTGCTCTTTA
Source organism: Timema shepardi (assembly GCA_902151425.1). NCBI lineage: Eukaryota > Metazoa > Arthropoda > Insecta > Phasmatodea > Timematidae > Timema > Timema shepardi. Next base: position 618 of record CABFVX010002120.1, on the reverse strand, counting down.
TTTAGCAAGCAAGGAACACATTTGGCAACGATCCACCTCATATTAAATTACTACGTGAGAATGTGTCGGAATGAATCGGAATATAGGCCAATGATGGCACCAAGGTTAAACGTTCATCTATGGTACTAGTCAAAGTTCTGATCAACATTTTCATCTATTCTTCTGGTTAGAGAACGACCAGAACGTTTGGAAGCCTTAATTTGAAGATTTCCCAAGTAAAATTCACAAGAACCACTCCAAAGTCTGGGATTATTCCGATAACGTCATTACCAAATTATTTTTAAAGCCATTCATAGGTCCCCGGGACAATATTTATAAGTTTGACGCAAAACTTTACCAATAATACTTCAAATATGCAATTTCTCCCCTTGAAAAAATGTATATGAGGACAACGCTAACATTGGTGCACAAAAAAGAAAATTAAAAAAATATATCTATTAACCTAATAGTTGTCACAGTAATTAATCAAATTGATAATTTTAGCGCTACCTACACACCCAAATCCATACTACATTCAGTTAGCGCTACATGCGACAGTAGTGGTTAAATTAAGAGTTCCAGCGCACTTTCTCCCATAAGGTTTAACATTGATCCACACCGCACCCCGTGAAGTGATCC